>MCJB01002030.1:4294-27133 GCA_002018475.1 Nicotiana obtusifolia
ATACACTTTGGTAAAATATTAACAAGAAAGCGACCAACTTTGGTCGCAAATATATATACCTTTATATTAGCGACCAAAGTTGGTCCCCAAATGAAAATCTGATTTATTTTAATTTTCCAGTAAGCGACCGTCTTTGGTCGCTAAATTCCCCATATATATTCCCTCCAATTGGCGACCAACGTTGGTCGCAAAATTAAAATCTGATTTACAGATAAGCGACCAACTTTGGTCGCTTATGGCACCATAAAATTTCCTCCAAAAGGCGACCAAAGTTGGTCGCAAAATTAAATTCTGATTTAATTTAATATTCCAGAAAGCGACCAACTTTGGTCGCTTATGTCACCATAAAATTCCTTCCAGTAAGCGACCAAAGTTGGTCGCCAATTTAAATTCTGATTTAATTTAATATTCAAGAGAAGCGACCAACTCTGGTCGCTCCTATCCCCATAAAATTTTCCTTCCGTAAGCGACCAACTTTGGTCGCTAATATTAAACGTGGGTCCAGTTTAGCAACCAAAGTTGGTCGCCATTTGTGAATTTTCTTTGACCAGTCCGGTCAAAATGTTGAACAATTTGGCGACCAGTGGGCGACCTTCTTTGGTCGCTATTTTATTTAAGTTTTTTTTTCATTTTTTTTGTCTATTTTAGCGACCAATGTTGGTCGCTTTTTGCGGCAGACCAACTTTGGTCGCTAATTTTTGGTCTCTAAATCCCTGATTTCTAGTAGTGTGACTAGCTACTGCTAGAAGATAAATTCAAGAGAAAGGGTGACAAAATAGGGCTTTTAGCATGATCAATATGTTGGAATTTGAACTTGCGTTAATTGGCTATTTTGGACTTGCGTTAACTGGTTATAGCCGGAAAAGATAATAACGTGACTCAAGTGGTGGATAAATAAAAGATCTAATATTAAATACTATGTGTGTGGATAAGTGAAGCCTAATAAAAATTTTGGTTTGTGATGGGTAGGCACTCTTTATAAATAGAAGCCAGCCCGCTTTCCTTTTCTTTTAGAAAATCTTAGCGTATTCTGCTTCTTAAATACGTAGTAAAGATAGACGTCCCATCAGTCAAATTCTTCGGGATATGAGAGCACGTATTTAGTGTATCATGGAAGTTGGTCTCAGGCTTAATCGCTGTTCGCTGTCGCAGTTTAATCCATAGAGTTTAACGGCACGCTCCCTAAGACTTTAACTCAAAATTATGATTTTATATATTTATAATTGTGTCTTAATCTCTGATATGACTGCAAATTAATTATCTTAAAGTTGGTATCAAAGCCATCATAATTTGGGATTAAGATCGATGAATTAATTTTGGGTTTCAATAAATATATGTTAGTCTATTTCGAACAGTAGTACACGCAACAAAAAAAATTGTTTTACGGCTGTTTTGGTTTAAGAACTTGCTGTCAGTGGCGTCGAAGGAGTGCGACGTTACCTGATGAGACGATTTTGGATTTCATTGTTTTGGAATTGTATCCATGACGGCGGCGGTGCGAAGGGGTGGGGACGAACACTCTACCACATAGTGGAGTGGATAGCTAGGACTACTAAAATGGAGATCGTAAAACATCAGGCAGAATGGATACCGAGTTCGGGGGGCAGGTTATAGCTTTCGAGCGAGACAACTCATCAACGATTGGTGCAGGATTGACCACTCACCTATCCAAGTTACGTAAAAGACACATTTTGAAGTTCTTCCCTGCCTCATGAGGGCACACTTTGAGTCCCAAACTTTCTGTCTGAAGCAAATGCTGGAAGTCCAAGATGGTGGAAAACTGGAGAATTTTTCCATCGATGGATGAAGAATCGCGAACATAATAATTTCTGGTTGACCATGCTCGGCTTCAAAACCGTACGTGGAGCTTCCGCCTCATACGGCTGCTCTAGGGATGGAGGTAGGCCCAGCCCAAGCTTGAGCCGCTATCCAATCAATTGCCACAGACTTTTCTTTTATTTCCTCGAATTCGTACTCCTCCGGCCATCGGATGAAGGCTAACAAATTGAGCCTTATGATCAAGAAGAGATCCATTTCTGATCACATAAAAAGGTGAAATCAAGGATAATGGAAATGCAAATAATATCTTGAGTGCCATTGGGCAGAAGCTCATAGAATCTGATAAAGCTGAGATAGGTAGCCTAATTGATTCCCTGTCTACCATAAAGTATGACCTTGTAGGTAGTGTCCGTGATCATATTATGAAATTGGTTAATATTTCTACCACACTGAACAATTTAGGTATAACCATTACTGATGATTTTCTTGTTCACCAATCTCTAAGGTCCTTTCCTGAGCAGTTTAACTAGCTTAAGACAACCTATAATGCACAAAAAGATAAGTAGAGTGTTGATGATCTTATTACTGTTTGTGTGGTAGAGGAAGGGAGGATCCAAAAGGAGAAAGTTGAGGGTGTAATGAACCTTGTTAGTTCGTCTAGATCAGCAGATTATCCCTCTTATAAAAGAAAAGGTGGACCAAATTCCATAAAAAGAAACATGGTCAGTCCCATTATCCAGGTGATAATAGTGGTCATACTAATAAGCCTGGTGTTAACCAATGTCAGTCTCATAATCCTCTTGGTCCTCAAGCTGTAATTAAGAAGGAAATCAAGTGCTAGGATTGCAAATAAGTAGGTCATAAGAAAGCTGGCTGTCCTCTGAAAAAGAAACCAGGCAATATTTTAACTTTTGTCTGCTTTGAAACTAGTCTTGTTGATAACTATCTCTTTATTTTATAGTATGCTCTATTTTTTTTTTCTTTTTATTATACGTATTTACGTGATATTAATTGTTTGTCCTTTTTCTCTTATCAGGATCCGTTAAACGAAATTTTGATTTAGATCAAATTCATCTCTCCAACATTAATAAGTAAATGACAATTATTTTGATTGGTTTCGGGAAGTAAAGAGTGACAACTAATTGAAACCGAATATACTAATTCTTGTCAAATTAATACACCACTTATACGTAAGGATAATAATGGATCTTTAAAAATTTATTAAAAAGATCGAAGTACCGAACCAAAACGATTATTAGGTTTCTTATCGTAAAACTATAAATTTTTATTGAATATATAACAATACCAAATAGTTAGGTTTTATTGTACCGAATAAATTTATATATGAAACTACATTTTATGTATTGAGATTAAAATTATTAAAACATTAAACCTTGAGACTGCAAATGGCTACAAGCCAACGGGTAATTGACCCCCCACAATTCCAACTCCCAAATCTATTCTAGTACTTCTATTGAATCTAAATTAATTCTAACATCTTGAGTAGCAGGCAACAAGGAATTTTAGCGTTTTTGAATAGTAAGTCATAAGGTATTGGACATATTTCTTCTCGTATGATTTATATTTTTCTTGTTGGATACTTAATCTTCTAATATAACTATTCTTAGTCTTTATTATAGCTATGTTTCATGTTTCTTAATTCATCATCTTTTAAACAGTAAAAATGCCTAGAGAGTTTTACCAAAATCTTATGAAAGTATGCATATTATCACTTCTAACTTATACTAGTGAATTTTACATAATATTTTAACGAAAATACCAAAAGTTAACCGAACCGTACCAATACCGAAGAAAAAACGAGATGATATTTCATAAGTCTAATTTTCATTATATAAAATATGGAAAAGGGCTAGAAATTCCCCTGTAGTATCACAAATGGTTTAGTATCGAGCTCTGCCTACCTATTTGTCTGAAAATACATTCAATGTTATCTTGGGGCCTGATATTACCCAGCGACTAACGAAACCATTTGTGGTCCCATCATTTAATGAGTTGTCACGATTTTATAACGACACGTGGCTATATGGTCCCAATCACTTACGATCCCAAATATCCACCCGCTCTATTTTTCGGACCAACCCATGGTAAATCAATATATTTTTACCTACCCATTTCTTTTACCCCTATTTCTTTTATTACCCTGTCTTCTTCACTAAATTAGGGCTCTCAGTATGGTGCTTTACGGTTAATTAGGATTGCTATCTGCTTCTATTTGGTGGACTGAAACTGAAGAATTTTTATTTCTAGCCTTATCTGAGTGACTACTCATTGATAAAAAGTAGGTATTTACTGATTTGAGTTAACTTTTAGGGTTTGGAAATATTTGGGGTTCGGTAAATGTTGTCTCTTTTTTTGTTTTTAATATGTCACACGATATTATTATAATATCCTTTTTGCATTTGTTTTTTTATTTTTGTTTGGGTTGGTTCCATTCGTCTTTGTTCGACATGAAAAAGTTAGGGTTTTTTTTTTAATTTTTGTATGTGTTGTTGGGTGGGTGTTAGTCGAAGTAATTGTGGTCGTTTATTTTCTTTATTGCTTGATATCTTTTTGACTTTATTCCTGACTGTTGTGGGCCTCTTTTTTATAAATTTTTTTGTTGCATGTGGATATGTTAGAAGAATGATCGATAAAATAGATTTGTATTTTAATCATGGTGGTGATTGGGAATTGGAACACAATTTATCTTATTGTAAAAAAGATGAGCACCTACTAACAGAGTATGAAGTAGACCATTTGTCCTGCATAGATTTGTGTAATGAATACACTGATGTACAAGGGTATGTTGAGGTACAACAACTGATTTTTACTGCTCCATGTGGTAGATATTATTTGTTGGATGGAGATGAAGGAATTAGAAAGCTTCAGTCATTCAATAATGAAAATTATAAGGTTATTAATTTATTTGCTATTGACCTCCTTGATGATATTATTGTTGTTCCTAACATAACTCAACGTACTGATACCAATTGTGAAACTATAACTGCTGAGACTGATTGTGATAGTGAGGAAGAGGGTACAAATAATGAAACCATGCAAAGTGATTATGACAGAGATGTTGTGTTGCGGGTATTAAAGAAACAAAAGAAACTTAAGGTAACGGACCAACTTGATAGGTACAAAATCTTGATAAATGGTATGACATTTAAGAATCTTGCCGAAACAAAAGAAGTTCTTGATATTTGTTCTGTTGCAAATAAGAAGGCTTTAGAGATATTAAGAGTGACAGGAAAAGACTTAGATATAAATGTGTTGTTGGCTATCCCTTTAAATGTTTTAATTCTAAGGATGAAAATAACCAAGAGTGCAAGATAAAGACTTTACATGCTAAACAAGAATCCAGGGAAGCATTTGAGAACAGAAGAGCTACTCCTGCTACCTTAGCTCATTATTTTAAGAGAACGGTTCAAATAATCCCAAGTACAAGGTGGAAGAAACAAAGAGCGACATGGAGGTTTTATACTCTTTAATTGCATTTTCGAACGAAAATAACCGACCGATGTTGATCGATTTTATTAAAACATAAAAAATTACCCACCAAAATCGGTTGGTTTTCTAATATCCGGCCAAAGATCGGTTGATTTTTTGAATATTAATTTTAATTTATTTTAAATAAAAAACCAACAAACTTTGGTCGGTTTCTTAAAAAAATAAATTTTCGTGGGATGCAAAAATAATTTTCCCCATTTTTGCGCCAAAAAAACTAACCAACGGTTTCGTAAAAAATTAAAATATAAAATATTTTGAAAAATCGACCGAAGTCGGTATTCGACCGTAGTCGATCGATCGGCCTCAATCGGTTTTGGCTGAATTTCTAGTAGTGACTTTCTTCCAATTTAATTCAGGGAAGAATTCACACATCTATAAATAGGAGTTATTTTTCCGTAATGTGGTGTGAAAAGTAATTGTAGAGTGTTTAAAAAAGTGAGGTTAAAGTTGTGAAAAAAGAAGAAGAGAGTTTTTACTTTTGTTGAAGGAAGGTGTTCATCTTGTGGAGCTCTAGACTTCACAACTTGTCTAGAGTATGTTCGAGTCATACGACGTGATCGGATTGTTGTATCCTGAGGGAGACACGTCAAGAGGATTACTGCTGGACTAGTGAAGACTTTGCTGCAGTGGGCTTGAATCTCCTTAAAGAAAGTGAGATATCCGCACTTCAGCCAGAAGATATTTTATTTTTGTTCATTTTATGTTTCAACTGACTTTGTATTTTCACCAACACTATTTTAATTCAAGCAAAAGTAATTTTCAATCGCATTAAATTTATCATATGCATGCCCTTTAAATAAAGTCAAGGCGAATCATCATTTCACGTGCGATTATTTCTAAAGATACATATGTTCACACTTTGGTCAATATTGTTATGTTGCTCTCTCTCGAGTGACAAGTAGAAATGGATTTAATGATGATATGATCAAATATGAAATGAAATAAAAAAAATATAGTGTATAAAGAAGTTTTTGGTAAGTTAATTTGAGAAATTATTTAGTATATATTCCATTGCTATAGATTCTTTTTGTTTGAAATCATGTAATATTTCATGTTGTTTTTATCACAAACTACATAGGTGTTATGATAGTAGTCCCAAAAACTTACTTGTCTATGTAATTTCTTCTCAAAAAATGAACTAAGTGTCACAAGTAACAGGAAAAATGCCATAATTAGCCTTACGAGAGAATAGGCAAGCCACAAGTGGCTGAGAATTGTATAAGTTTTTATTTCATACATATTTTTTCATGTATACCTTACAACTTTTCTATTAATTGGCATTTCTTTAGACTCCTGTATATAAAGAATAGGAAATTGCAGATTGTTCCTCTACTCAGGAGCGGATTTACGTACAAAAATTGGGTGCTCGAGCACCCATTAACCTCGACTCGGAGTATGTATAGTTATATAGTGAATTTAAGAAAAAAGATATAATAAATCAACAAGCACATAGGTAACAGAGAGTTAGGTTGGTGCTTTGGTTTATGATGTGTGTTGGAGCCCTATAAAAGCCAAAGGGTGAGAGATTGAATCTCATTCCTTGCAAGTTTTTTTCCCTCAATTTTTTCTTATATTATCAAGCATTTTCTTTTGCTCCAATCATGAGGTCCTCTTTTTGTTCTTCTCGATTTTCACTAGCGATTTTTTTGAGCCAATATTACTTTTATTCTTTTGCTTCTAACTTTGTTTTATGAGGTCCTCTTTTTATTCTTTTCAGTTTTCACTAGCAACTTTTTTGAGCCAATACTACTTTTATTCTTTTGCTTCTGACTTTGTTTTATCTTTTTTTTTTTTTTTTGCTTTTCTTTTCTTACTTTATCTAATAATTATAGCAAAGAAAAAAAAAAGAAAATTTGCTTTAGAAAAATAAAGAATCCTTCCAGGACGGCAAAATTCACAGATCTTTTTCTTGCTAATTGTGTTATCAATCACATTTTACGGCGTCTATAATATTAATATCATAGTTTTCTAATTAATTTTTTTTTATTATATTTAAATAGTTACATACTTATATGATAAGATTGATAGTAAATTTACGTCAAAAAAAATTAAACACCCACGAGACTAAAATCCTGGATTGACTCTACTACAGGGGCAAGGAGGTAGCCATTAGGAATGAGGTGGAGAGGTATTTGAGGATAGAGTGAAGGACGCTCACTTCTTGCGGGCATTTGTCGGACAAAGAAACCTCCATCCTCTGCTTTACTCGGACCAGGTCCCCTCAATCACTTCTAAGCTTCCTTCTCCATCCCCTATCTTCCGACTCTTTAGTATCATTTCAATTGTATCACCAACTGACAAATTAAATTTAATGCACATATTCAACTTCATCTTTTTTCCTATAAATTCCCTGTTCTTTGCAGACTTATGAATGCCAGTTCTCCCTCCTCTCTGAACCCCCTTAACTTCTTTTTACTTTTCTTTTCTGGGTTGTAGTTCATGCCTTTACCTTTCACACCCTCTCCCTGCATTTGATGAACTTTTTGTAGCGTTTCACTTTATTTTTCTTATTTTAAACACTTTCCTTTCTCTCTCTCTCTCTTTCTCTCTCTCTACCTCTCTCCTCTCTAAGGTCCATATGTTTACTTTCCAGCGATGATTGAACAAAAACAAATTCTTCCCTTTGATTTTATGATGTATCTCCATGAACTTGCATCTTTTCTAAGCGCAAATTTAAACATAGACTATATGTACTAACTATTTGTATGTGCCTAGTACTCATGTGTCCTATAACCTCTTGTTAGCCTCAGCTCTACCTCTCCTCGTTTTCTTTTTCTTTTCCAAACACCATTGGTTTTTACTTCTTGTTGTATTTTATATTAACTCAGGAAAAAGTAGACATTTTGGTTCAAGAATCAGATTGATATACTGAGAGGTATATTCCTTCGTTGTATAGGTATGTTTTGATTTAGTTGCACTCTATCTCTGTGTTGTGCTAATTGCAATCCTTTTATATTAGGAAAAGATCTACTTTCTAGTAAACAAATGGTTATTTTCTCTTTCCATCTTAAGTTGAATGTCTATTTGTTCAGAGATATCTGATATTTCACTTGTATTTATTTGTCAAATTATGATCACTTTCTTCGTCCTTTTTATTCGTAGCTGAATGCAGATACTTCTACAAATTAAAATAAGAATAGTTACTATTGTTTCTCCTTTTCCTTTTTGGTCAATAAACATTGTTTTTTCTACTTTCATCGAGAACAAGAAAGAAATTAAGAAAGAAGGTAAATGATGTTAGATTTATTTTTTCTTTTCAAAGTTGTTTCTGAGAGTTAAATTAATCATATATTCAGCAGAAAAGATTCACTTTAATATCATTTTCCAGAACTTCCTTTTTGGTCTGATGTATATATCTTTTTACATGATTATGAGCAGGGTTTAGATGGCAAAAGACCATAGTGGATCCCCAAAGTTACACCAGCTCGAATCTAAGAGAAAACGGCTCTCTTGGATCCTTGCTGTTAGTGGCCTCTGCATCTTATTCTATGTCCTAGGAGCCTGGCAGAATGCTAGACCCTCTCCATCCAGTCAATCTGAAGTATACTCCAGAGTTGGCTGTGATTCTGGATCTCCAAACCCTGATATCGCAGCATCACGAATATCATCATCATCATCATCACTCTCAGTCCCTCTCGATTTCGAAAGCCATCATCAGTTAGTGGTCAACAACTCTAAGTCATCAGAAAACTTTCCACCCTGTGATATGTCCTACAGCGAATACACACCATGTCAAGAGCCACAGAGGGGTCGAAAGTTTGACCGTAATATGTTAAAGTACAGAGAGAGGCATTGCCCAAGCAAGGACGAGCTTCTGCGTTGTCTTATACCTGCTCCACCCAATTACAAGATTCCCTTCAAATGGCCTCAGAGTAGAGATTATGCTTGGTTTGCCAATATTCCACATAAAGAGCTTAGCATTGAGAAAGCTGTTCAGAATTGGGTCCAAGTGGAAGGTGATCGTTTAAGATTTCCAGGAGGTGGCACCATGTTTCCGCACGGAGCTGATGCTTACATTGATGATATAAGTGAGCTGGTTCCCCTTACTAGTGGAGCCATTCGGACAGCAATCGATACAGGCTGTGGTGTAAGATTTTGCCTCTTTATTGCATTAAGGATTTTCCTACTTCTTTATTGGAACAATTTGGTTTTTGTTGCTTAAATGCCTAATTATATACTTATGCAATTAGTACTAAAAATATTTTAATGTCATAAAAGGTTGCAAGTTGGGGTGCTTATCTGCTGAAGCGGGATATAGTAGCCATGTCTTTTGCTCCAAGAGATACACATGAAGCACAGGTCTGGTTTGCACTGGAAAGAGGAGTTCCGGCAATGATTGGTGTGATGGGTTCTCAGAGACTTCCATATCCAGCGAGGGCTTTTGATATGGCTCATTGTTCTCGTTGCTTAATCCCATGGAACAAGTACGGTAGGTGTTATTAGACCATATATATGTCGGGCAAAGTTGATGATGAGATGAGCTACATATATAAACAGTCGAACTCCTCATCCTTATATCATTTTTTTGTTTTGTTTACAGATGGGTTGTACCTTATTGAAGTTGACAGAGTTCTACGGCCAGGAGGTTATTGGATACTCTCAGGCCCTCCTATTCGCTGGAAGACATACTGGAGAGGTTGGGAGAGAACCCAAGAAGATTTGAAGCAAGAGCAAGATTCCATTGAAGACATTGCGATGCGACTTTGCTGGAAAAAGGTGATCGAGAAGGGTGACCTAGCTGTGTGGCAAAAGCCTCTCAACCACATTGAATGCACCAAAAGCAGATCATCTTATCATAAGCCACATATCTGCAAGTCAGGCAACGGTGATGCAGCCTGGTACTTTCTCAATCTCTATAAAGTAACCGATACTATTATTACTAAACCATTATGAAGAATTAATTCCAGTTTGACCTCTCTATATCATTACTCAAATAAGGTACCAAGACATGGAAGCATGTATCACACCGCTGCCCGAAGTAACCAACTCGGATGAAGTCGCAGGTGGTGCATTAGAAAAATGGCCAGAGCGAGCATTCGCCACTCCTCCAAGGATTAGTAGTGGTTCAATACCTAGCATCACAATAGAGAAATTTCAAGATGATAATCAGGTATAGAATAGGGATTCATCATGAATTTAAATGGAGAAACATGGTCAGTAAGGATTCATATGCCCGTCATAAAACTTGTTTGAGCCATTGTTTTTGTTGTTGTAATTAGGTATGGAATGAACGGGTGTCATACTACAAACGCCTAATTGGTCTCTTACCGCAAGGACGATATCGTAACGTGATGGACGCGAATGCTTATTTGGGTGGATTCGCAGCAGCTCTTTCGAAATATCCAGTTTGGGTAATGAACGTGGTTCCTGCCAATAATGACCCCGACACTTTGGGTGTGATATATGAACGAGGCTTCATTGGCACATACAATGATTGGTGTGAAGCTTTTTCAACGTATCCACGAACATATGATCTCATCCATGCTGGTGGTTTGATCAGCCTATATCAGGACAGGTAAAATGCTCATGTGTATTGACTCCCAGTACTATTAATGTATTTCTGTTCTCGTGTATTGATTTATTTGTGTATGCTAATTTTTTTTCATGAAGATGTGATATCGCCTACATTCTCCTTGAGATGGATAGAGTCCTGAGGCCAGAAGGTACTGTTATATTCAGAGATGTAGTGGAAGTCCTAGTGAAAATCAAAAGTATTGCAGACCGCATGAGATGGCAAAGTCGCATTGTAGACCATGAGAGTGGACCATTTAACCCAGAGAAGATTCTTATTGCCGTGAAAACTTACTGGACTGGTGAAGCTAAGCGGGAATAACAGAAGGGAATAAAGCTTCTAATTGACATATTTTTCTTTCTTGGTACTTCTTCAAGTCAGAAAGAAGGATGTTTGCGTTTATTAAGTTTGTCAGTTTAGCAACACAAATGTTATTGCTTCTAGTTGGAAATTATTTACTTGGAGAATAGAATAGAAATCTCATAATCATTGCTCTTGTGCAATTTTCTTGCTTCTTATATTATTATATAATACGAAGAATCAAACAAATGTGAGATAAATTTTACAAAGTTATTGGGTTACTGAGATAGACTGCGATGTGTGGCCTCGAACACATAGAACGCAGAAGGGATTTGGACTTGGCTTTTGGGACCGAAACATCTCCATTGTTGAGACATTCGGTTTCTTAATGAAATTAACTGATGAGAAGTTTTTCGTTATTACTATATCTGTCTATATGATATGTCTCAATTTTTTGCATTATAAACCTGAAGTCTCCACCTTCTCATAACAGAGTCAGAGAAATTCGGTTTCTTAATAATTGTATTTTGTTGCGCAAAAACTATTAATCATTACAGAAACGTAAAAAGATGAGTAGCCTTTTTGTGATTTGTTTCTAGTATTATTTCTAATTGTTCATTGGATTGTCTTTAGTTGTTTCAAATTATGAAAAGACCCAAGAGCATTTTAATTTTAAACTAACGCATCAATATTGTTCCTGATCACCAATGAAGTTTAACCAATCAGATAAGATTTGTTTTAATTTCTCCATTCACTAAATAGCCTTATCAATCAATTTTTTCTCTCTTATTAGAACCACTCTTATTTTTCTCTCTTATTATTAGGCGGTCCGGTCCGGATTACGGAACATTAAAATAACACTTTAAAGTGTGATAACAGGTCACCGTTGTAAAATATCATAAACTACATTAAAATATATTCACAACCACCATATAAAATATTGCCACCTAAAGAAGAAGAAGAAGAAGAAGTATAGATTAAACGGAGGCGACCAAATATGACGCCGCATGCAATTTTTACCTCATAAAGCGCATTATGTATTGCCACTTATATATCGACTTAAAAATCGTATTTAGTAGTTGCGACCTATGGAACAATATAAATCGCCGGTGACTACTGAATTGGGACTTAAATCACATTTATTGCAACTTATATAAATAGGCGATAACTCGGGGATCCACGCGACACTTGCAAAGAGTGCAAAGGGGCTTACTTTCATTTTGCGTTAATTACCCCATTCGTCCATTGCGCTCTCTTTTCTCACTCTCCGGTGTATGCGAGCCACCGACGCCTCCGGGATCATTAGCAGCCACCGTCTTCCTCCAATTTCTCGATCTTCAACGGTGAGTCCCTCTCTTCCTTCTCAGACCCTAATCATCTAGCCATACTATACTCTTACACTGTCCCGACACATATTCTTGTCAATGCACCTGTCCAAATCCACTATCATTTGGCCTCCCTTGCCGTGTTTTCTACTATTTCATTGTCCATCTTAATATAGGCTCTTCCAATCTTACTCGGTGGGTCCAAACCCAATCTGTACTTTAATTCCAACAATATGTGTATTCGTATTTATGTTATCTGCTTATTTGTTTTACTGTTTTCTTCTAACTATGCTAGTAAGTTGTAAATTGTGCTTCTTCAAGGTTATTTTTGAAATTGCAAATTGATGTTTTATCTTAGCTTTTTATCTGGTTGTAGTGAGATTTAGCTAGTTGGAGTGACCAGTACTTTTATGCAAATCAGGTACTACTACTAGTATGTTGGATGCAGTATGTAATGTTGTTGACATATCTAAAGCAGAACCGGTCATAGCAAATGTGGACCTTCTTTATATTCAGTTTTGTTTAGAATGTCAAAGAATCGTGCTGACAAAATATAATTTCTAATTTCCTTTTATGGTAATAAATAAGGCTTTGGGTGAACGCCATTTTTTATTTTCTACTTTGATAAGTAAATATGGGATGATGCTACCAATTCCGTCGTATATCCCATTTTCTGTCAATCACAAATATTGTCAAGTTAGATTAGAAATGAAGGGTAGTGCATACTGAAGCAGCATTGGACTGCGAGCGGAAGCTATAAATCATTTGATTTTTTGCCTAACCAATTTACATATTTACACATTAGAGAAATTCATACCTTGAAAGTTATCAGGCCAGAGCGAATGCTGTTTCATATTTCAGTTAACAGATAGTTTTTTCCACTTTATAGTACATGGAAACTTAATCCCCCCCNACCCCCTAAATGAGGACCAAAAACAGGGAAGTTCCTATTAAGGGCTTAAGAAATGGAGAAGAAACAATCTTATATTGTCCTCTTATGGTTAAAGAAAAGAAGAATAATGGACTAAAAACTTAAATAGAAGCTAGTATAAATTAGCAATTACTTTTTATGATTGTGCGACAGTATGATGATTGAAGGTGGGGAAAGAGGTTAACGCATGTCCAAAATTGTCTCAAAGGAATCAATACGGACGTGGCATAGAAGACCATATGTCCCGTGTAGGGATAAGTGTCAAAGAACCTATAATTTTAAAGAACTCCTAATTTGCCTTAAAGACATTAGTTAAATGTATAATTAGATGTACCTTATAAGCAGAATGAATAAAGAGGAGTCATACAGTTGGTCCCGACCAGTTCAAAATGATTGATGCACTTGATCAAAATGATTGTTGGTGAATGCTCTGGTAAATATCTTTTGCTTTAGTAAGAAGCGGACTTAGGTTCTGCAGACTTGCTCATAGTAATAAACAATAGACTAGTTTATCAAACAAAAGAAAAAAGAAGAAGTAAATGACATAATACTAAGAAACATGTACTTTTGTTATTTCAGATATAGATGTCAAATGATGTGGAAAATTCTGAAGACGGAGATGCCAGGAAGTCTTCGGATGCTTCTTCACCAAACCCCCGTTTCCAATCGACTTGGTACGATGCCTTACTTCAGCAAGCATCAGTTTATGGAGTAGCTGCTGGATATTGTCTATCAGCATCACTACTCTCCATCATTAACAAGTGGGCCGTCATGAAATTTCCTTACCCAGGGGCACTAACTGCATTGCAGTATTTCACAAGTGCAGCTGGAGTCCTCATATGCGGGGGGCTCAAGGTCATAGAACATGATAAGCTTGATCTTGTAACAATGTGGCGGTTCCTGCCGGCTGCAATTATATTTTACCTCTCTTTTTACAAACAGTGAGCTTCTCCTCCATGCCAACGTTGATACTTTTATTGTCTTCAGATCAGCCGTCCCCATCTTTGTTGCAATAGGAGAGACCCTCTACTTGCATCAGCCATGGCCAGCAATTAAAACGTGGGCATCACTAGGTACAATCTTTGCTGGTAGCGTGCTCTATGTCACTACTGATTACCAGTTCACACTTACAGCTTATAGCTGGGCATTGGCTTACTTAGTGAGCATGTCCATTGATTTTGTCTATATCAAGCATGTTGTTATGACAATTGGCTTAAACACGTGGGGTCTCGTGCTATACAATAATCTCGAGGCTTTGATGCTTTTTCCTATTGAGCTGCTTATAATGGGCGAACTGAAGAATATAAAGCATGAAATTCAGGATGAGTCAGATTGGTACAGTTTTCAAGTGGTGTTACCCGTAGGCCTGTCGTGTTTGTTTGGTCTAGCGATCTCTTTCTTTGGATTTTCTTGTCGTAGAGCAATATCTGCTACAGGCTTTACTGTTCTCGGCATAGTGAACAAACTATTGACAGTGGTGATAAATCTAGTCATCTGGGACAAACACTCGACTCTTGTTGGAACAGTGGGACTCTTGATCTGCATGCTTGGTGGTGTTATGTATCAGCAATCCACGAGCAACAAGCCCAAGGATGTGAAAGATGTAAATCCACAAGCAGCTGATGAGGAGCAACAGAAGCTCCTTGAAATGCAAAGCAGCATACAGAGCAGTGAGAATGAGAAGCAAGCTACACAATCGGGAGATGAGAAACAATAACATTTTCTTGGGAAGAGTTCCGTTTTCATTTTTGTATGTCAAAGATATTGTTGAATTCAATATTCACCTGGTCGAAAACCCAGTAAGTGCCTGATTGGCTATGAAGTCAGCTGCCAGTTACTTAGAAGGAGCTTTCACGAGGATAGAAGAGTGGATTGCTATTTTTATTCATGGGTATTGAAGTCAACTGCCTTCAACTTTGCAAAAGTCCATCTTACGTTTATCTTCTATAGCTTTGATTCATATTCAGCTTACTTATTTAGTAAGGTTTTTCCTCCCAGTTTGAGTAGATGGTGATGGTGGAGTAATATTTGTGTAATTCATTTGTTCTACATTGTGACGGACTATTCCAATATGCTCTGCCATTCCTGTACACAGACCAGTGACATGTTTTTGAGGGGGACCAAGAAAGCACTGTCTAACAACTATGTCCTCACTTGCTGACATAATTTGCATAACCTGCTTTTCAAGAAAAAGAGATGGTAGGATAGAAAAGAGGAAGTTCATGTCTTTCTTGGCTATCTTATGTGCAAACAGGTGCGTACTCCATAATCATACACTGGCAAATTTCGACCAACTTTTGGCATGTAGATTTCTGTTGAATCAGCATATTGCTTCTCCTTTTACTTCGTATATCGTTGTGCATATGAATGTGCAAAGACAAAGGAGAATCAATATAATGATTCAACAACAGATACTCTAAGACGAAAAAATTTAAAAAATTTCTTCCTAGTAATTTTTGTACACTGGAGTCTGGACAAAATATATCCTCGTAGTTGATTATCTAGTAAATTTTCATACATGAAAGGAGTCCCTTTTGATTGGCGATTTGCAATTTTCTAGTTGTATTGTAGAAGCTCCAGTATTTCTGTTTAGACCAAAAAAACTCCATTTATAAAGGTAAATTAGTCAAATCACAATAAATATTTCATCATTGAGAAATAGGTTAAAAAGAATGGTTTTAAAAAAAAAAAAGATTAGTGAACTTGTGATCCAGTTATCGACTCCAAAAAGCAAGGAAAATAACTTTCGAAGTAAATTGACCCTCAGAACCTGTAAAGTTAACTTTGAGGACACAAGTCTTAGAATTCCGATGTCCAGTTTGCGCTGAACTTGGAAGAAGAAGCTAAAAAGCTCTTCTAATGAACAAATAAAATTGCTTTTCTTGTAGCATTACAAACACACCTCTCTTTAAATAAAAAGTTTATTACAATGGCAGAGTGATATTCTTATAAAATTGAATTCATCTATCTCTTTCAGGTTAGTGAAACTGAAACCTTCAATTCTACTGATGAATCATATCTCCCTGAGACATTATTCGATCAACCAAGGTTCTTGAACTGGTGTCCATGAGCACAAGTTCACCTTCTCTAAACCAAAGTGCTGCACAAAGGAAATGAATATAGACATACATCAGTTGATCAGAAGACAATAACGGCGTACTCATTTCTATCTTTCTTTCTTTTTTAAAATCTAGAACAGCGGTTTCTGCATGTACCATATCACTTTTAAGATAATACTGTGCGAGGAATTTCAGGAGAGGGGACAATTTGAAAATCAGATCATGAGAAAGCCTATAATGCAGAGAGCATTAACCACCTATTCCTTCATTGTCCAGTTGCAACTGACTTATGGAATTTCTTTTATTCCATCTCTGGATTATTCTGGGTCACCCTCAGTCAGTCAAGGAAGCCTATGATAGCTGGTTTTCGTGGAAAGTTGATAAGGCCATCAGAAGGATATGGAAAATGATCCCAGCAACTATTTTTTGGTGTATCTGGACAGAGAGAAATCACAGATGTTTTTGGTTGGAACTTCATGACCCCTGTAACTAGCACTGACTATTTTTTGGACTTTGTTAGCTCTCTGATCCTAGTATAGCTTTTTTGTATTAATAGAGCTAACAGTCATCTCTCTTTGTAACCTTTTGTTTCCGTATGCATTTCTTGATGCCTTTTTAATGATAACACTTTCCTATATAAAAAATAAAAAAAAGAAAGCCTATGATCAAGTGAACTGGGGTTCCTAGATTTCATAACGTTAAAGATGGACTTTGGAGTTGGAGAAAATGGATGAAATACTGCATATTGAGGTACTCCATTCTTGTGAATTGAAACCCATGGGCGATTAATTAGGGGGTTTCAATCAACGGTTGGAGGACACATCATGCAAGCTCTCTTCAACACACACCAACAAAAAGTTCAAAATGAGCATACTTAGCTGACAAGTGCACAAAAGGTCATTACGGATAAATTTCTTTGAGATTAACTACTTAAGTAGGTAGATGGTGGATGAACAAGGAGCGTTAAGAAAACATCTACATGAAGAATGAACAGGCAAGTGCACTTTTGATAAATTAAAGGAAATGGGGATACAACAACAACAACAACAACAGCCCAGTGAGATTTCATATGTGGGGTCTGGAAAGGGAAGTGTGTACGCAGACCTTGCCCCTACTCCGGAGGAGTAGAGAGATTATTTTCGGTAGACCCTTGACACAAGAATCAATTACGTTAAAGAAAACAAGCTTTTGGGCTTGCTTGTGATAACAAAACATTAGTGCTGGATTTTCAGGGTTGCATGGAATCAATATGATCCTCATTTGGCCATAAATCATACTCTCTTCGTTCCTAGGTGAATCTTTTCAGAATTACGAACGTTAAATTGACTAATTTTCGGTGAGAATTTGCAGGTGATTATCACAAAGTGAAGGTGGATTGTGACTTTATCATCTTTGAACAATAACATGAGCTCATTTTCTAGTTAAATAAAATATGTGCAATAGAGAGATACCATGGGAGCATAGTTAAACCAATATGTAGACAAAGAAAATTTCTAGGGCTAATTAGGAGGTCGGTATCTGGCAAATCCACAATATATTCTATATTTTACGTCTTCTCAAAAACATCAAAACTGAAGCCACTCCTTTTAGACATGTAAAGACTATCATAGAAACCAATTAAGTGATTCGACAAGCCATTCACGTTGATTTAGCTAGAAGTTTACCTATTTCACGCTTGCCATTGTCAGGGCTATCACTTCCATGCACCACATTTCTGCAAACAAATTGTCATAGAAATCAAGTACTTGGAAACGTTGAGAACTTCAGGTACCATGACAGTGTATTCATTGAACATAACACATAAACAAAACACTAATAAATGTTGCCCAACCTTCCAGTTTGAACAGCAAGGTCTCCTCTGATTGTGCCGGGCTCCGCGTTAAGTGGATTAGTTGCTCCTATTAGCTTACGGGCAGATGCTACAACACCAACACCCTCCCAGGCCTAGCCAGAGATAGAATAGAATCCAAGATATTAGGAAGCTCAGAAGATTGCCAAACATAACATATAGTGTGAATATAACTCATTGGTTTCAATTATTGAATGATGGAAATGGAAGAACTCTACCATACAAACAACAGGACCAGAGGTAATGTAGTCAATCAGCTTGGGGAAGAATGATTTGGACTGTAGGTCCTTGTAATGCTCCTGTTACAATGATGAATTTTTGAGCAATATAATCAGGAATTAACAGGGACCAAATACTATAAATAGATCTGAGAAATAATTCAGAAAATTAACATAGTGATTGGATTCCCTTTTCTGATCGATAAACAAGCCTAAGGATATAATTCTCTACTTTTCTGAAAGCAAATAATTAAAAAATAAAACAATAAATTTGATACAATCTTAATAGGGTATATGGAATTAATTGTTAGACCATTCATTAGCTATCCTCTACAAGGCTTCATGTGGTATGTGAAGTTCCCATTAGACTCATGCTTCTTTTTATTTCCCATTAGTCCAACCTATATGAAAATGTGACATGAATGTTGTTAAAATTTTAATCTCCAATCCTGATGCATTATCAAACTTTATCTTATGGTAGTTTCTGGTTTGACTCAAATGCTATTCGTTCCTACATTTACACAATATCAGAAGTGTAATTCTGTAAATAATGAAGGTTTGTAAAGGGGCAAAATGGCCTACAAAGCCCTTAGACATTTTTAAGTCTTGAAAAATGGTGGGAAGAAGATAAAAGGGGAGGGGTTCTTTTTTTNGATCCTCATTTGGCCATAAATCATACTCTCTTCGTTCCTAGGTGAATCTTTTCAGAATTACGAACGTTAAATTGACTAATTTTCGGTGAGAATTTGCAGGTGATTATCACAAAGTGAAGGTGGATTGTGACTTTATCATCTTTGAACAATAACATGAGCTCATTTTCTAGTTAAATAAAATATGTGCAATAGAGAGATACCATGGGAGCATAGTTAAACCAATATGTAGACAAAGAAAATTTCTAGGGCTAATTAGGAGGTCGGTATCTGGCAAATCCACAATATATTCTATATTTTACGTCTTCTCAAAAACATCAAAACTGAAGCCACTCCTTTTAGACATGTAAAGACTATCATAGAAACCAATTAAGTGATTCGACAAGCCATTCACGTTGATTTAGCTAGAAGTTTACCTATTTCACGCTTGCCATTGTCAGGGCTATCACTTCCATGCACCACATTTCTGATTGTCATAGAAATCAAGTACTTGGAAACGTTGAGAACTTCAGGTACCATGACAGCGTATTCATTGAACATAAACGTATAAACAAAACACTAATATATGTTGCCCAACCTTCCAGTTTGAACAGCAAGGTCTCCTCTGACTGTGCCGGGCTCCGCGTTAAGTGGATTAGTTGCTCCTATTAACTTACGGGCAAGATGCTACAACACCAACACCCACCCAGGCCTAGCCAGAGATAGAATAGAATCCAAGATATTAGGAAGCTCAGAAGATTGCCAAACATAACATATAGTGTGAGTATGACTCATTGGTTTCAATTAGTGAATGATGGAAATGGAAGAACTCTACCATACAGACAACAGGACCAGAGGTAATGTAGTCAATCAGCTTGGGGAAGAATGATTTGGACTGTAGGTCCTTGTAATGCTCCTGTTACAATTACGAATTTTTGAGCAATATAATTGTTGCTCCCTAACGCACACGCAAGTATACTTGGTCGACAAGTAATACAGGATTGTGAGTCCGGATTATCATACCCAAGGGACTTAAATTAATTACTTTATAACAACTAATATAGTTATTTAACAAGCAAAAATCAAGTTTAATAGATGGTTTATTCTAAATTGTATTTCTAATTTATATCTAAGAATTGCAACGAACAAGTATGTGTTTTGTAATCAATAAAACAAAGATTCCTGGGTTGTGATTATGTTTCCAATGTCCGGATAAATTTTAGGGGGACCGGGTCCGGATTCCCGGGGCCACGCCAAAGGCGTGCGCAATAGCACACGAAAATATCGAAATCGAGCCGAGTTCTCGTTTTATTGCCTAAAAGTACATAAAAATGAGGAACGATCATTGCGGGTCGCTTTCACACGTTCCTTAGTTCCTTTCCTAATGTTCGGATAAATTTTAGGGGTTCCGGGTCCGGATTCCCGGGGCCACGCCAAAGGCGTGGGCAATAGCACACGAAAATATCGAAATCGAGCCGAGTTCTCGTTTTATTGCCTAAAAGAACATAAAAATGAGGAACGGTCATGGAGGGTCGCTGTCACACGTTCCTTAGGTCCTTTCCTAATGTTCGGATAAATATTAGGGGGTCCGGGTCCGGATTCTCGGGGCCACCCCAAAGGCGTGGGCTATAACACACGAAAATATCAAAATCGGGCCGAGTTCTCGTTTTATTGCCTAAAAATACAAAAAAATGAGGAACGGCCATTGCGGGTCGCTCTCACACATTCCTTATGTCCTTTCCTAATGTACGGATAAATTTTATGGGGTCCGGGTCTGGATTCCCGGGGCCACGCCAAAGGCGTGGGCTATAGCACTAGAAAATATCAAAATCGAGCCGAGTTCTCGTTTTATGGCCTAAAAATACCAAAAAATGAAGAACGGTTATTGCGGGTCACTATCACACGTTCCATAGGTCCTTTCCTAATGTCCGAATAAATTTTATGGGGTCCGGGTCCGGATTCTCGAGGCCACGCCAAAGTAGCACACGAAAATATCGAAATCGGGCCGAGTTCTCGTTTTATTGCCTAAAAATACCAAAAAATGAGGAATGATTATTGCAGGTCACTGTCACACGTTCCATAGGTCCTTTCCTAATGTCCAGATAAATTTTAAGGGGTCCGGGTCCGGATTCCCGGGGCCACGCCAAAAGGCGTGGGCTATAGCACACGAAAATATCGAAATCGGGCCGAGTTCTCATTTTATTGCCTAAAAATACCAAAAAATAAGGAACGGTCATTGCGGGTCACTCTCACACGTTCCTTAGGTCATTTCCTAATGTCCGGATAAATTTTATGGGGTCCGGTCCGGATTCACGGGGCCACGCCAAAGGCGTGGGCTATAGCACACGAAAATATCGAAATCGGGCCGAGTTCTCGTTTTATTGCCTAAAAATACCAAAAAATGAGGAACGATCATTGCGGGTCGCTGTCACACGTTCCATAGGTCCTTTCCTAATGTCCGGATAAATTTTATGGGGTCCGGGTCCGGTTCCCGGGGCCACGCCAAAGGCGTGGGCTATAGCACACGAAAATATCGAAATCGGGCTGAGTTCTCGTTTTATTCCCTAAAAATACCAAAAAATGACGAACGGTCATGGCGGGTCACTGTCGCACTTTCCTTAGGTCCTTTCCTAATGTCCGGATAAATTTTAGGGGGATCGGGTCCGGATTCCCGGGTCCACGCCAAAGGCGTGGGCTATAACACACGAAAATATCGAAATCGAGCCGAGTTCTCGTTTTATTGCCTAAAAGTACATAAAAATGAGGAACGGTAATGGCGGGTCATTGTCACACGTTCCTTAGGTTCTTTCCTAATGTTCGGATAAATTTTAGGGGGTCCGGGTCCGGATTCTCCGGGCCACGCCAAAGGCGTGGGCTATAGCACACGAAAATATCAAAATCGGGCCGAGTTCTCGTTTTATTGCCTAAAAATATAAAAAAATGAGGAATGGTCATTGCGGGTCGCTCTCACACATTACTTAGGTCCTTTCCTAATGTCCGGATAAATTTTATGGGTTCCGGGTCCGGATTCCCGGGGCCACGCCAAAAGCGTGGGCTATAGCACACGAAAATATAGAAATCGAGCCGAGTTCTCGTTTTATTGCCTAAAAATACCAAAAAATAAGCAACGGTTATGTGGGTTGTTGTCACACGTTCCATAGGTCCTTTCCTAATGTCCGGATAAATTTTATGGGGTCCGGGTCCGGATTCTAGGGGCCACGTTAAGGGCGTGGACTATAGCACACGAAAATATCGAAATCGGGCTGAGCTCTCGTTTTGTTGCCTAAAAGTACCAAAAAATGAGGAACGATCATTGCAGGTCGCTGTCACACGTTCCTTAGGTCCTTTCCAAATGTCCGGATAAATTTTGTGGGGTCCGGGTCCGGATTCCCGGGGCCACGCGAAAGGCGTGGGCTATAGCACACGAAAATATCGAAATCGGGCTGAGTTCTCATTTTGTTGCCTAAAAATACCAAAAAATGAGGAACGATCATTGCGGGTCGCTGTCACACGTTCCTTAGGTCCTTTACTAATGTCTGGATAAATTTTAGGGGGTCCAGGTCCGGATTGCCGGGGCCACGCCAAAGGCGTGGGCTATAGCACACGAAAATATCAAAATCGAGCCGAGTTCTTGTTTTATGGACAAAAAATACTAAAAAATGAGGAACGATCATTGCGAGTTGCTATCACACGTTCAATAGGTCCTTTCCTAATGTCCGGATAAATT
>MCJB01002031.1:0-13335 GCA_002018475.1 Nicotiana obtusifolia
AATTTCAAACTGGACACCGGGAACCTCGACCATGATGACGAGGTGCCCGACACCCCAGATGGAATATTTGTGACAGCACCCTTCGTTTCTTGATCTTTATTTGCCATGACAGACTCAATATATAATATTCAATATTACAACAAATTTCAAACAACCCAAAGGTGAACCTTCAGTTCAGTTACCAAGATAAATCTTTTCTGATGTGGAAGATCAGACTATGCTGCAACCACAGAGCATACTTTGATAGTACCTTGGCTCTGATACCAATTGTTGGGAAAATCGGGTAATTTTCCCACTACGACAACACAACTAGTGAAATGAACTAGTTCAAAAACAAATGAACTAGACAGAACACTAATACAAATACCCGACAAATAATATTGAATATTATACTACAACAGAAAAGAAATAAAGCGGAATAATAAAAGAGACAAAGAAAGAACACACCCGAAAATTTGTTAACGGAGTTCGGCCAATTTAGCCTAGTCTCCGAGCACCGCTCAAACAGCCCGCTTTTTATTAATGTGGGAGAAGAGAGTTTTATGGGATACTAACATTGAAGGAGGAGGAGTTAATTTATAATCTCCAAATCCTCCTCCCAAAAGAAAACCCACCGATGTGGGATTTCAATTAGAGCCAAAAAGTCAACATTCACAATTTTCGGATTTCATTGTTAGAGAATTTTGAAAACCTATTTGCTTTGGAATTAGAAATTTGTGACAATATTTTTTAAGGGAGATGTGAGGCTAAAATCTGATTTGAGAAAAAGATGTCGGTGGTGATAAAAACTTGGGGAAAAAATTGAAGCCCACCATGAGTGAACAAGCTTCAAAGCTTTGGATATTCATATAAATCTGATTTTGAACAGAATAGAGGTTGCTTTGGTTGTTGTTCCAAATCTCATCCAGTTATTATTCTGGATGATCCATCTAAAGGATTAAGGATTCAAGGAAAGTTGGTGAGGAAACTGAGTGTATCAGACGATTTTGGGAGTACCAGTACATGTGAGATGAGTATGAAAATTAACTACAATTTTGAAGACGTGATAGTCGGCAGATTCAAATCTGAAAGGGCAGTGTTTGTTGAGCTCAAAATTGAAGAAAGCTATTCAATTTGAAGAGCAAAATCTAAAAACACCATTGAAGCTCTTTTGGGTATTGAATCTAAAAATTTTATCGAATTTGTTAGTTGGAGATTTGAAGGAGTTGTTTGAGTTGTGAAGCTGCAAATCAGTTGTTGCTGCGTGAAAATTTAGAAATCAAATTGTTAAGAATATGTTTGGAGTTGTTCTTTTGATTTTTCTTTAAAGAAAAACCTCAAAAGGGAGGGAATTGAGTCAGGTAATGGGCCAAAGAAAAAAGGGTGGATTTCAATTTCATCCGGCTATTAAAACAGGGGTGGATCCTTTTGTCTCTGAGCTTGCCACGTGAACTCTGCTAAAATTAAAAATATATTTGTGTGAAACAAAGAGTAAGGATTCAAATGGCCAAATAGTGAAACAAAAGTAGAGGAATATCTTTGACCATTTTTCGTTTTGCAGAACTCTCTTCTTATAGTTAATTAATCAAGACATTCTGCAAATTGTTCAGTTTACCTCGTATCAAATTGCAGATTGTTCAGTTTACCTAGTATCAAAAAATGAATCTGTAATTCTGTATATAATGTTTGTTCCCATTCATTACGTTTTTTTAATGATTGGACTTGCTATTCTTATTGTGTCCAAATTTTAAGATAACGGACTTCTTTTTCTTTTGCTAGTCCTTTCCTTTTTTTTTTTACTTCCTAAAGTTTTGCACTATGAAACTCAACTTATCTTAAAATTTATCACATTTTATAGTAAAAATGGGAGAATGGCCAATTTTGCCCTTGACATGTTGACAGAGTATAAAATTGTCCCATTTTGAATGGCTCAGAAATAAAATTGACCCTTTGATAAATATTGTATCAACTAATGTAAATTGATAAACGTAGTATAAATTACTTTTTTTTTACCAAAAAAATCAAATGAGGAAATAAGTGTAGTATCTTAATTTATAAGGAAGGAAATTATGCAAATCAAACCTGAAGAAAGATCTTTGTTTGAAGAAAATGGATCTTTTCATATGTAACCGGCAAGATTCACTATTTTTTTTTTTAATCGATAAACATAAATTATATACTGATTAAATATGATTTTACAGATATCATAAATAGATTATATATAAATTATATATACTAACTATTTAAATTTAAGTGGTTGAGTTACGGGCTATTTAAGTGAATTCTTCTGAAAAAATGACAAGAAAAGTAGAAACTCCCAAAAACTGGGTTGTCAGCGTTGGGCTATCATAAAAGCCCAGAAACGAACCCAATCCACATTCTGATATACACCTTCCTAGGGTATCTGCTTGACCCTCTTCTGCCTCTGATTAGGGTTTTAAACTCCGGTCAGTTCCAGAATCCCAAGAGATGGACCTTTTGAAGAAACGAAAGCTCGAGGATAACGGCGTTATCACCGACGTCCCCGTTACCAGTAGACTCACAATCGAAGACGCACGGAAGATTCTAGAATCAGTCACCCCCGAACAAATGCTCGAAATCCTACAAACTGCTGTTGTACGTCACGCCGATGTTTTAGACCAAGTACGAGTAATCGCCGATCGCGACACGACTCAGCGGAAGCTCTTCATTCGCGGACTCGGCTGGGAAACGAATACAGAAAAACTTAAAGCAATTTTCGGAAATTACGGCGAGTTAGAAGAAGCCGTCGTAATTACCGATAAGGCCACTGGTAAAAGCAAAGGTTACGGGTTCGTTACGTTTAAGCATGTTGATGGAGCTTTACTTGCTTTGAAGGAGCCGAGTAAGAAGATTGATGGACGAATGGCGGTGACTCAGCTCGCGTCAGCTGGGATTCAAGGTGGGCCTGGCGGCGGGAGTACCAATAATCCGGTGGATGTGTCGGCGAGGAAGATTTATGTAGCGAATGTTCCGTATGATATGCAGGCCGAGAGGATTTTACAGCATTTTTGTATGTATGGGGAAATAGAGGAAGGGCCATTAGGGTTTGATAAGGCGACTGGGAAGTCGAAAGGGTATGCTTTGTTTGTGTATAAGACGGCGGAGGCAGCTAGGGCTTCGCTAGTGGATCCTGTTAAGAATATTGATGGGCATCAGTTGAATTGTAAGCTAGCTATTGATGGGAAGAAAGGGGGGAAGCCTGGAGGAGGATCTCAGGTTCAAACTGACGGTCATGTTGATCAGGTTGGCCCGGGCCAGTATGGTGGGCCTAGTGGGATTACTGGATATGGTGGATTTCCAGGGCATTCAACCTTTGGTGGGCCTGGCGGACATGGGCTCAATTCGGCATATGGTAGTGGGAATGGTATAGGTGTGGGTGGTCCCGGTGGTGGTTCATCTTATGGTGGGAGCCAACCTGGGGGTTCTGTTAGTGGTGGTGGGTATGGTGGTCCATATGTTGGAGGTGGGGGGTCTCACTATGGTGGGCCTGGTTCAGCTGGATATGGCGCGTTGGCCAGTAGTGCTACTGGTGGCGGTGGTGGATATGGCGGTCCTGGGGCGTTGGGAGGTGGTGGATATGGCGGCACTGGGGCGCTGGTCGGTGCCGGATTAAGTGGGGTTGGTGGTGCAGGCCGTGGCTCTTCAATGTATGGGTTACCCCCAAGCTCAACTGGGTTGGCTTCAGGAGATTATCCACCCCAGGGTCCTCATTACAGTCAACAAAACCAAGTGCCGGGGGTATCTCCTGCACCTAGAGTTGCACCTGGGGGTATGTACCAGGGAATGCATTCATACTACTGAGGTAAATTACTAAATTTCTTCCTCCTCCCACCACCTTTTATGTGATTATATTGATAGGTGGTTAGTTCTCTTTTGTCTGTCAGTACTCTCTTGCCCAAGTGTGGTTTTTTTTTTTCATTTGTATGCGTTGCACTCTGCTTGTTGATATTTTTGGTTGATGATGTGTGGTGTATGCTTGGTTAGAATGATAAACATTTGTGTGGGTTACTTGGTTGTAAAGTATACTCAATATTCAGTGAGTTTTCATGGTGTATGCTGGGTTAGACTATGATCTCGTTGTGGATATACTTAATGTGCAGTAGGGTTTACTAAGTAAGACAAGGTCAGATATGTGATCAAACGGGAGGAAGGCAAGAACCCCTAAAGCAGCTTTCTTAATGTAATTCGTGAAATTTCTACTTTATGCTATATGGTAGATTCACATTTTTTTGGGTTCTTTGCATTCTTGATATCTGTTGAACACATAGCAATTAATGTTTGTAGATTTTAGAGCGACATTCTGTCTTGAGAAAGGAACACACATCATTGGACGCCATTTGTGCATTTGGTATTCTAGTGAGTGTCCTTTTTTTTGTGTGGATAAATTGAAGTCTGTTTGACTCTTCCCTTTTTATTTTTTTTGGTCATCTGGGTGCCTTTTGTCCCTCACTCTACATACATTCTCAGCTTGTCTGAATAACCTGATTCTTGGGCATGTGGATTTTCCTAATTGGAAAATGACTTTGAACTGTATAATCCCATATTTATTTGAGTACTTCTTCTGTTTATTTTTTTGCTTTTGGCTTTTCTTTTTCCGCTGGATTTTATCTGTCATTGCATATGCTTCTGGACTATTGTCATGCTTATTCAGCTGTAAATTGATGTGAATTATTTGTTTTTGCATTATTATTGTTGACTTGTTTTTCTAGTTCTCTCTCCTCTTTGGGATGTTGGGGGGGGGAGGCCTAAGTATGGTGCCTCGGTGGTTTGGGTCCACCAGGTTATTGCGCTCTCGATGAGTCTTTTCTGCAACCATGTTCACAACGTGGTCATTCAATGTTTACCCATGTTTTTCTTGTTTTTAGCTCGTGCGGCTTCTCTATATGAAAGAGAAACCCAAGGTTGTTGATTTTGGTGTTGTTTGTTTTTTCCCTTTGTTTTGTGTAATCCCAGATTGATTAGATTGGCTGTCTCTCTTTGTATGATCATTGATAACTAGGATATATTTGGATCCAATTCAATTGTATTGTATGTCCTTTTGTGTTACTTTGAAGGTTTAATACTGTGATGATCCTTTCTTTCGCTTTTAATTTTAAGATAAGTTTGATTATCAGACGTGGAATGATGTATTGAGTTGTGAATGGATGTTTGATTCAGGTGTTTTGACAGCTTGGTGCAGTTGCTTTTAGTGGTTCTTGATGAGTGCAGACATTTAGAAGTCTGGTTTGATGATTTTGATATGCTATGTACTTTGGCTTCTTCATCTGCACCTTGTAATGGTGTCCTTTTAAGTTATGGTAGTTCTTCAAGTGGCTTTTGTGCTTTTTACAGCTCTTCATGGAGGTCGTATTTGGATATAAATATAGTAATTGTCTTGTAGGCTTTGAGCCTTAGAAATAATGTGCTGTTTTGTGGACAACTTCTAAAATTTCTGGCTGATGATATTAGTTTCATATGGTATTGGAAAGCCTTCTTTCCCTTGCAATTTAATCGTTTCGATCTCAAATTATTTTCTTTTCTGCCTTTTTTCCATGCCGACTACTACATTTTTTTGTATGGTTAAGGCCTTAGTTTTATGCATGCTTAATTGTCTGTCTGGTTATCCAATACATGTAAGTCAACTATGTTTGAGGTATGAAAGGATGAGTTTGATTAACTAACTCTGGGGTTGTGATAATCTTGGTTATAGTCGATTGTATTATGCGGTCGGGATGGGAGTGCCATTTGATTTCCTCATTTTGCATTTATGATGGTCTTGAGGGATTCTGTGGCTGGGCTAAATTGTATTTGACTTGATTATTTCATGGCAAATAATATATGGTTACATCTTTTACTCGACCTTTTAACATATTTCCCCACGTAACATGAATTAGCTTTCCTTTTTCTCAAATTCATTGTATGGATGGATCCTGCTACTGTAAACCATATCTTTTTCCCCGAGAAAAAAGCATTTTACCATCCTTCACATTTTTTAGATGTCCTGATCTGTCACCGAGATTGAATTACTCAAGCATTAGTTTTTAGAAGGTTTTGGAACTCCCCCACTTTCCAATCTTGCAGTTTCTTTCTGAAGTTCAGTTCCAATGTACTCTCCTTTGCATTTACACTCGTGGTGCTGAAAATGGTGCTTCCATGTTGGATTTGGTTTGTAAACTTATTTGGTAATATTTGCTTTAAGCTGTTTGGATAATTGGTTGGTGTATCAGACTTTCTTGTCTGGACGGAATATTTGTGGCTAAAATGTATAAAGATTAGCTACTGTTACCTTTTTCAAAGACATGATAAAGATTGGCTTAGTGCCGCATAGTCATCTTGATTCTCGAGTCTCTCGATTTGGTTCCTACTTTTGTTATGTTTTCAAAGACATGATAAAGATTGGCTAAATTGTATTTGACCCAACTTTCTTCTTTGAACATAAACAAATGTGGCCAGAATATGTAAAAAAACCGTGTAGTGCCTCATATGAACATAGTTGAACAAAGATGAAGATAGGTCGTAACGATCTGGTGTCTCGTGTGGAATGGCTCTCGCTTAGAGGATTAAAAGGATGTTGGGAATAATGGAGGACTTCCAAGAGCTCTGATGAGTGGTTTTACAATTTGATGCGGTTAGTCACATATTGCGGTTGAAGGAGGGTTTTATACTTAGAGGATCCCCGGAAGAAGTATTCCCTAGTGTGCCATAGCTACTCCTAGTGTGCCAGATAGCTACTGTTGTCATGCTTAAACTGAAGTATAAGAGTTTAGGTTGTAGGAATCAAACCTGCCCTTTTGTTGCTTATCAATTGTTTCTTTTCGGTGTAGTGGTGACATAGGGATGGCCTAAGTAAAGAAGATTAAGTCTCAAATTTGATAGAAACCTTGCTTAAAGTATAACATGCTCAACATCACAATGTTTTTTATTTTTCCACTTCCATCGCAGACCACCACATTCTGCTGTTGTAGGTTTGTTTATAGAATCTTGGAAAGACCTGAATCTTCTTTGAACTAGTAAATATTATATCTTAAAAATCTCGCTTTTTCTCTGACTTGGGAAATGTGCCAACTATTTCTCTCTCTCTCTTTGTAACATGTTCCGGCAAAATTTCTTTCCGCTAAACACTCCGACTTCTTTTAAAGTACAATGGAAAACAAAATCTTTTTCATTTCAGATGAAAAATCTTTTGAACTCATAGATTACGGTGAAGGGTGGTTTGTGTTGATTGAAAGAGGCAAAAGATTCTCAAGCAGGATTAAAATCGATGAAGAAAATCTTAGATGGGTTTGTGATGTTCTTAATCAAACATCAAAGAGAATAGGGAACAACTACAGACGATGGGGGGAGGAAGTCACAAGCATACATCTACAGAGCCTTTCAGAACTTCGATATGTATAGCCGTTACATGCGTAGTGAAACATTGCAGGGGATTAGGAAATTAGCAGTAATAGTTCCTGAGCCAGATTACAACAGGGGATGGGGAGACATAGCTGGGAAAATTTTACATTTTCTCGGGAAGCATACAACAAATAGATTCAAGCATTCTAACACTCCTCAGACGAAGTCTTATATCGATACCGCCAAAATTGCCCAATGGACGGAGTTAGTGAAATTCCGACGGTGGTTGATAAGGTGATCAAGGTCAACCCAGCAACAGAAGATAGCAGTCACCAGTTTTTATCGAGATGCTTGGTTGGAACTTTCAATGATTCTTTTAATCACAGCCCAAATCAGGAGGTGATTCAAAAATGGTTCTTGAATAGATGGAAGATTTGTGCTGGAATGAAAGTTACCCGTCTCTCCCACAACCAATTTCTGTTTGAGTTACCATCAAGGCAAGAAGCCGTGAGAGTTCAGGCTGGTGAATGGTTCTGGAATGGATGACGTCTAACTTTACAGTGGTGGTCACCTTTAACAGGAACCGAGTTGGCCAGGCAGAAATTCGAGAGATTTGAGCATAAATGGGTCAAAGCTTTTGGGATTCCTCTCCACGCGTGGTCACTTGATAACCTTCAAAACAATTGGGGATCTCTGTGGTAGATTCATAGGTATTGATGAGGATACAAAGCATCGAAGTCATCATTATTGGGCGACAATTTGCGTCAACATCTTTGATTGTAAATGCCTAGAGAAGATTGAGCTCGATGTGGGGCACTGGAAATACGAAATTTCAGTTCTAAAAGATGTTACCGCTGCCCCAAAGCCAATCCCACTCCTTGCTGGAGAAGAAGACGCAAGGTGCTCGTTAGTCAAAAAAGTGGTGGGTACATCGGGTTTGGTGGTTGAAGGACCAGTCTATTCGAAGCACGTGGGTAGACAGGTGGCTGCAGAACACTTTAATTCAAACCATCCGGCTTGGGTCTCAAAAGATACCACTCAGGTAAATGGTTTAAGGGCAAGGAGAAATTAAACTTGGGCCCAACTTTTGTAGTCCCACTTTATTCAGGCCCAACAAAGAAGGCCCATACAAAAGCTTATAGCTAAGCCCTTACAGGAGTGGAGACCTAGAGCAGCTGCACCCGATATCTGTTTTCAATATGGACCGAAAAAGCCTCTGTGTACTACCAATGCCTCCCCATTAGAAATTCTGCAGCAACCCTAAGTCAATAACACCATCATCAACGCACCGTCACTGCATGCAATAACTATTAATCATTCGAAGATGCGGACGACGAAGCTAACAACTTCATCGACAACCCTAGGGGCTTTCCCCACATTTTAAAATCGTCAAATGTTGCCTCAACAACTTTAGCATGTTCAGTCACTGATTATTCATCTTTTTCTTATAATGACATGACGTTGTTAACTTGGCATGGTGATGAGCATCGGCAATTGCAAGAAATTCAGCAACCTGCAGTTATTGAGACCTCGAGATGGACCAAATTAGTAATGGGAAAAGCTTGCAAGGCCTTTGGGTTAAATGTAACTGGTTTTTTGAACATGAGATTTTTGAATTAATTATGAGAATGGATCAGAGACGTCAAGCTCAGATGCAAAGTAAAGGGGAATCAGCAAGTAAGAAGAAAGGGAAAAGGAAAGGGGAAGCAGAAGTGCAAAACTTAATTTGTGTTATCAACTACGATGTTGGCAATATAAGTGGTAGGGGCAGGTACTACGAAGCAGCACGCAGATGAAAGTCAAAGTTCTTAGTTTGAACATTAGGGGACTTAATGACAAGAATAAAAGGAGCACTCTCGGCTCATTAGTTCGAGAATGGAGAGCAGGCATTGGGTGTCTTCAGGAAACCAAAATGGAAGACATTCCTGCAAGTATGTTTTATCAAATATGGGGAATAGATGGGTTGAATGGGTAGAATTGAAGGCGTCTGGAACCAGGGGTGTTATTGTAGTTATGTGGGACAGAAGGCTTTGGAAATGTAATGATTCGCACCGAGGCAGCTTCTCAATCACATGCTTTCTTGAAAGTTTACAAGAGGATTTCAGATTGGCTTTCACAGGTGTGTATGGTCCACATACCAATGCAGAGAGGAGGGAATTGTGGCATGAACTAGGAGCTGTTAGAGGTATATGGAGTGACCAATGGGTGGTTGGAGGGGATTTTAATATATGTAGATTCGAAAATGAAAGACTCAACTGCACTAGAAGATCCAGGGCTGTGAGTAATTTTTCGGATATTATTATGGACCTGCAACTATTAGATTTACCTCTCCAAGGGGCACAATACACTTAGGCAACAGGGGAGGATTGTTTACCGGCCTCTAGGATTGATATGTTCCTTATATCCTCTGAGTGGAATGAAAGCTTCAAAGCAATCAATCAGTTGGCCCTCCCAAGAGCTCTCTCTGATCCCAAACCTCTTCTGCTGGAGAGTGTGGAATGGGACGCAACACCTTCTTATTTCAAGTTTGAAACATGTGGCTGCAACAAGAAGGGTTCATTGACATGGTGAAGAAGTGGTGGTAGAGTTACCTCATAAGTGGCAGCCCAGATTTTATACTAGTACAAAAACTGAGGAATTTAAAAAAGGACATAAGCAATTGGAACAGAGATGTCTATGGCAAAGTGGAAGCAAAAAGAACTAAGGCCTTGGAGGAGCTCTCAGTTTTACATCAGACAGCAGAAAATAGAGCTTTGACACAAGCAAAGAAGCAAATGGTAGTGAACCTGAAAATGGAGCTAATGGAATTGGTTAAAGCTGAAGAAATCTCATGGAGGCAAAAATCTAGATGCTTGTGGCTCAAAGGAGGAGACAGGAACACAAGATACTTCCAAACAATTGCAAACTCACACAGGAGGAACAACAATATTGACAAGCTCAAAGTGGATAATGAAATAACAGATGATAAGGATGTGATCAAAGAAGAGATTTTGAACTATTACCAGAACCTGTACACTGAGAGTGAAACCTGGAGGCCTAGTGCTAGTGTTGATGATGTTGCCAGATTAGCAAGTGAAGACAGGGAGATATTAGAAAAAGCCTTTGCGGAAGAAGTGCATGCCGTTGTCCAGTCATGCGCTCCAGGTCCAGATGGATTTACTATGGCCTTCTTTCAAAAGACATGGGACTTTATCAAGCCAGAGGTGATGGGGGCGCTCGACCGCTTTCACCAGCAGTGTTACATGGTGAGATCATGTAATGGATCTTTCATCGCTCTGATCCCCAAAAGAAAGGAGCAATTGAACTCAGAGATTATATGCCAGCAAAGTTACTGACAGAAAGGCTGAAGAAGGTAATTGGGAAGCTAGTCTCCAACCATCAGAATGCCTTCATTAAACACTGACAAATAACTGATGCAGCTCTCATTGCCAATGGGGTACTAGACTGGAGGATTAAAAGCGGTGAACCTGGGGTTGTGTGATAGCTAGATATGTAGAAGGCTTTTGATCAACTTAATTGGTCTTACCTTATCTCTATTTTAAGGAAGATGGGATTTGGGGAAAAGTGGATCAGATTTAGTATTTCAACAGTGAAATACTCAATTATTGTTAACAAGGACCTGTGGGTTTTTCTCTCCGCAGAAAGGGATAGGGCAGGGAGATCCACTCTTTATCTTTCCTTTTCATCCTAGCCATGGAGGGACTAGGCAAAATGTTGGAAAAGGCTAGACAAATGCAATGGATCCAGGGTTTCAATGTTGGTTCAAATGCTGTGAACACTGTCAAAGTATCACTATCTACTGCATGCTGTTGATACTTTGATCTTCTGTGAGGCAGAAAGATTTCAAATGCTATACTTGAATTTGACTCTTTTGCTACTTGAGGCTTTATCAGGGCTACATGTCAACAAGTTGAAAAGCATCATCTATCCGGTAAACAATGTGCCCAACTTAGAGGAGTTGTCTAGTATCATGGGCTTTACTATTGGAGCACTTCCTACGACCTACCTAGGTCTCCCATTGGGGGCTAAATTCAAGAGTTGCGAGGTACGGAATGAAGTCATTGAGAAATTTGAGAAGAAATTAGCATCATGGCAGATGCAATATCTATCAATGGGTGGTAGGTTAACTCTCATAAATAGTGTGCTCGATAGTATCCCTACATATCACATGTCTTTATTCCCATTCCGAAAAAGGTGCTAAATCAACTAGACAAGATCAGGAGGAATTTCTTATGGGAGGGGAACAACAGCTCTCATAAGTTCCACTTGATAAAGTGGAACAAGGTCATGCAGCCAAAATACAAAGGTGGTTTGGGTATCAGAGACTTGACCATCTACAACAAAGCTTGCTAATGAAATGGTTATGGAGATATAGCACAAGTGATTCAAGCCTCTGGAAGGAGGTAATCAACGCCAAGCATGGGAAGAGAGATAATTGGAGCACTAAAATTGCCATTGCACCTTATGGGGTTGGGCCATGGAAGTACATCAGCAAACTTGGACATGAATTTGTCCAGAATGTTCACTACAAAGCAGGGAATGGAGCACATATCAAATTTTGGAAAGACAAATGGATGAGGAACACCCCACTCATGTTTGAATACCCCACCATTTTCCAGATTGCCCTTGATAAGGATTCCTCCATCCGCCAGAACAGAACTGGCAATATTTGGGATGTGCACCTCAGAAGATCTATACAAGATTGGGAAATGGACAGCTTGATGGACATGTTAGCCAGAGTGGAGGTCTTCACCATCGATGAGAATCTACCTGACACTATGAGGTGGAAACAAGGGCATCTTTACAATGAAAGAATGCTATAAGCACATCTGTACTCAGAACCAGGTATTTGACTCAGACCCTTGGCCATGGAGACTAATATGGAAGACCAAACTACCCACCAAGGTTATTTGTTTCAGCTGGATTGCTCTATATGAAGCATGCTTAACACAGGATAATCTCAATAGAAGAGGTTTTCAACTGGTCAACAGATGTTACATGTGTAAGGAACCCCTGCTCTTGCATTGTCCAGTGGCAAGATATGTGGAACATGTTTTTTTGTCTTTTCGGCTTGAACTGGGTCATGCCATTGTGTATTAGAGAGGCATACACAAGCTGGAGTCTTTGGGAAGTTGATAAGGCCATCAAGGAGATTTAGTTAATGATTCCTGCAGTTATTTTTTTGGAGTTTGTGGAATGAAAGGAACCAAAGATGCTTTGATGGAATCTCAACTCTAAATCACACTCTTAAAGCTAATTGTTTGCTCACCCTTTTTAGCTGGGTCAAGTCAACCCCTGTAATTAGCACTGACCACCTTTTGGAATTTGTTAGCTCCTTAGTTTAGCTCATCTTAAAGGGGCTTACAAACTCTTGTTTTTCGGTATTTTTGTCTTCTGATGTTGTAACTATTTTATCTACTTTATGCCTTTCTAATGAAATACCTTACTTCATAAAAAAAAAATCTTCAGCACGTAGTGACACTACTTGAGAGGAGTAGCTGTCAGAAGAATCTTTTCCTGTTCCTTTTATTTTGGTGTGGATGGAAAAGTGTCTTCTGGTTGAAAAGTTAATGCCCTTTGTTACTTTTTGTAGATGTGGAAATTGGTGATATCTGATTAACCCTACATGCATATCCAATGGAACTGTTTTCTGGTTGAAAAGTTTAAACTTTAAACCGTATATCACTTTTTGTAGTTGTGAAAACTGGTAATATCTGATTAAATCTGCACACATATTGCAATATTAAGTGGTGTGTACTTTTTCTGAAATAATTTTAATTTCGATCATTCTTAAATGAATGGTCCATGCTCGATGATAAGGATTTGTACTCTAGATCTTGAAATAATGAGTTGATCATATATAGATAAATCTAAATCTTACCGGTTATAGCTACAGTAACAAATGTTGTATCCATTCTTAATTTTTTCAAGATAAAATTGTCTTATGAGGTCTGAATGGCTACTGAGTCGTGCAACTACTAATAATTTTACTTGGTCATGAGTTTGTCTGAAGTTGCCAAT
>MCJB01002032.1:0-20328 GCA_002018475.1 Nicotiana obtusifolia
ATTTACAATCACTACTCACCTCGAACCGGCTAAATTTCTAGCCTACGATGCCTTTGCCCTTCGAATTGGCCTCCACGTGCGTCGAATCTATCCAAATTCAGAACAATTACGTCACAATATGTTGAGGGAACAAAGCCCAAGCGAAAACAACCAAAATACCAAGAAATTCCGAAATTAGCAAAACCCGAGTCCCGGGCCCACTTCTCGAAGTTCAAAATTTTTCACATCAACGGGTTCCTTATCTCCCAACGAGTTCACCCATACAAAAATTATCAAATTCCGACATCGGATTGGCTTTCAAATCTTAATTTTTCGTTCTTGGAAGATTTGGAAAAAAAACAATCTAATTTTTCTTCCATAGATTCATGGATTTATGATGTTAAATGAGTATGGAATCATGATCTATGAAGGATTTATGATAAAGAACACTTACCTCCTTCAAATTTGTGGAAAACCTTCTAAAAATCGTCCAAACCGAGCTCCCCCAACTCTATTTTGTCAAAATGGCCAAAATCCCCGTTTTTATAGTACCTTTCTGCCTCGGGCGCCACAGGTGGTGCCGGGCGCTGCCTATGGCGCTGGTTCCAGCAGCCACAGTTTTCCTGACACAAAAATAGGCATAACTTTCTCATACGATGTCCGAATTGGACGATTCTTTTTGCTATGACTCCGAAATTTCGATACGGATCTGATGCTTCAATTAAAACTGAATTTGGAGTCCATTTGCATAATATTATACCACTTATTCTTGAATAAACGATATCGAAACATTCTTGAAATGCCCAAAGTTAAACTCCATCAACCATCCAAAATCCATTCGAGGCCCTCGGGACTTCAACCAAATATATCAAAAAATCTTAAGATATCATATGGACTTAGTCGAGGCCTCAAATCACATCAAACAACGCTAAATACACGAATCCTACCCCAATTCAAGTATAATGAAACTAACAAATTCCAACTTCTACATTCGATGCCGAAACCTATCAAATCGAATCGGATTGACCTCAAATTCTGCACACAAGTCATAAATAACATAACGGACCTACGAAATTTTTCAAAACTTGATTCCGACCCCTATTATCAAAAAGTCAACTCCTCGGTCAAACTCTCCAAAAATTTTCTATTTTTCAGCATTCGCCAAAATGCGTTGAATTGTCCTACGGACTTCCAATTTCAAATCCGGACATATGCCTAAGTCCAAAATCACCATACGAAGCTATAGCAAATCACAAAATTCCATTCCGACCCTCGGATCAAAATCTCGCCTAACAACCGGAAATCGCTAAAATACAACTCCACCAATTCAAGCTTAATTCTACACCGGACCTCCAAAACCAATTCCGATCACACTCCTAAGTCATAAATCACCTCCCGAAGCTAACCGAACCATCAGAACTCACATCCGAGGCCTCTAACTCATAAGTCAACATCCGGTTAACTTTTCCAACTTAAACCTTCTTAAAAGAGACTAAGTGTCTCATTTCTTGCCAAACTCACTCCTAACGCAAACTACTCAACTCGATCACATAAAACATGGATAACGAAGCATAATGAGATGGAAAATGAGGAAAATGGAGCGGTAACTCACGAGACGACTAGCCGGGTCGTCACATTCTCCCCCACTTAAACAAACGTTCGTCCTCGAACGTGCCAAGAATTATTCCGAGGACATTAAATTTCTAAGTGTATTATTACACACACTCGCGGGTGATTCCACGTCACCTTAAATTTAACATGGATCCGACAACACTATCTCAATTGAAGATTATTTCTTTTATCCACATTTATAAACTTCAAACCCAAATTTCTCACAGCCTAATTAACTCAATACAGCGTGTTAGTCTCAACCGACTGTAACAACTCGTGCTTGCGCGCCCATCATATGCATGCCCATAACCACGTGTCTGGTTATAATAGCTGATCATAATTAATTCCAGCATCGTCAATTAACCTCAGTTTAACCAAAACCTCATTTCAAATTTTCACAACTCTGACAGCAATTCACGAGGCATGAAGACCTCATAATTATTTACTCATTTAACGAGTCACATTTAACGCCACCCGGACACTTCCCTTGTAGGCTAGAACTCAATAATTGCAGCACGAATATGGCTAAATGTGCACAGAAATACATAGAAGAATTATCAAATAAGCCTAACAGGCATGGCTCCCTATCAGTACTATAGTACCAATTTAATTCCACACAGGGAGAATTTAAAGCACATAAATTTTCATCACAAGGATCTCGTCCTTATATAACTTCCACCGTGGCTCATAGCCCAGTTAAGCTTTTCACATCATACTAAAATGCGAGGATCTTGTCCTCAACTCTGAATCACAAGTAATATGCACATTGTGCCAATCGAAATCTATCCATTTCTCCTTTAAAAGTAATTTCCTTTAATTGAAATCACGACACATAATGAACTCCCATACCGGTAGGGCATATAATTCATAAAGCTCTAATCAGTTATCCCAAAATTACATCAAAACCCACTGTAGTGAGTAACAGAAAGTCACTTTTGGACTCATAGCCCTCAATAGTGTACAAAACAAAAATGATAGACACGGCTAAGATTATCAAAATATCCCAACAGGGATAAACACAGTAGTAGAGTGCAAATTCACAAACTCACCATATAAGTCGATTGCCCATAATAACATCCTCCGACCACAACAACTGGAATAACGATGTTTCCTTTTTAATGTGCCTTATATAAATCTGATTGCATAGATTTCAGCTCCAATAATCTCATCTCACTCGGTGCAAGCTGCTCACGCAATAAGCCGCCTCAAACACCGACTCAGCTCTCATATGGCGCCATCAATGCGCCGACAAGCTACCATTTGAACATGACACATAAGGAGGAACAAACTCCGGAAAAGAATTATCCAGCCCGCGTAACGAATAAAACGGTCAAATAGATGTCACGAACCCTTCTCAAAGGATGAGAAACAAAATAAGTAAGAATAGGTATAAGGGACCGTACTCAACATAACACTGTTGCGGCACGCAACCTGATCCACACATGATACCGTTACGCGAGATAAAAGAATTTCTCATAACCCCTGAACTATTAGTAGAATGAATACTTCATTGGCTAGAACCCCTTCACTCAACTCATTTCAGAATAACTATGGCAACATGAAACTGAATTCCCATAACTATAGAAAATACAAACCTTAAGTTGTGGTGTAAACCATCATAACTCTTCCGAAGTCTATTCACACAAAAGGGCCATTCGAAGCAATATTTCCCAAATCTATCAAGTCATGGTGGCTATCGGACCTGCACGTACAACCACATACCACATGTAAAACTTCACATGCCGAAGGAACTAATCATTGCCACCATCACACTGATTAAACCATTGCTAACCGACCCAATTTCTTTCAATTTACTCTTGACTTGACTTAGAAATATAATAGCTCCATTCACAACATAGTGAACTCAATTCGCATTCACCTCGAGTGACCCTAATCGCGACAACACATCGTCTCAATACTCATGAACCATCTCATACCCTCCTTATGTGCTCAATATTATCTCAGACTGGTACACCCATTTTGCAAGACCTTCTGCGAATCCGAAGCTATCTCTTTCTTTTCTGCAATACTGCACCGTATACCTAATGGTAACATAGAATATTCCAAGTTTCATTCGCAACCCACTGTGAAGACTCGATCCTTAACCACACATCGGACCCGAAATCCTTAGGCACTGCAATCACTCTGACCTAGCCCCGAAGATAACCGATTGTGCTCTTTTCCATGTACATCACATCCATAAAACACAAGCTCTGAGTCTTCCCAAAAACCTGAACATGCATCGATAACGCCGAATATAGCACACGCCCATCTAGTTCTTTGCTGAATTACCCCTAATATTTCCTTTTCTTAGTCATAAATACACCGCCAACGTATCGATAAACAGAAACCGCACAAGCAGACCACCACGCGATCCAATTGTAAACGGTGAGGCTCTCCCCCACTTAGCTCTAAGCCTCCGTCACATAATGTAGAGCCCACGATAATTCCTTCTTCTCAATTACCATGATCTCGCACCATTAACCCGACAGACTTCTCGAACTCTTTGTTGAGATTTTCATGAACATCCTGGATCACAAGTCATAGTCATGCACTCGACCTCTTACTGGGTAGAAAGTAATATACCTCGCAGAAGCTTCATCAACAGCATGCCACCGCTAACCTGCTCATAGGAGATAACCCACCTGTGGAATTCCTTACCGACATCTTCTAACGATGCTGCACAGGGCACAACTACCCCGTAATCAGCAAATTCTCCTGAGCTCATGCTCGCCCACCAGCTGTTTAAGTCTGTTCCTTCCCTATCGACATCAACTGAAAGTTCAACAATGCTTTACAAACTCAGATCATATTGCACCTGAACCAATAAAATGTTACCGACTCTAAGCCCCTTCGAAGATCATCTTTCTCGAGCCATTCCCATTAGAGATACTAATTCGATTCGAACCGCTGCACACAGCTATCCTCGGCAACCACCCCTCAGGCACCATTTCACAGCACCACGCCTGAAGACAAAATCCAAGAAGACCGTAACACCGACGAACCATAATGCGTTCAAACAAGGACGAAGATACCGCATCATATTGAAAATTCCATCATGCTTGAAAATATCAAGTCTTGTTACTTCATCAACCAAACATGGACATCTATTGTCCGACTGCCTTTCCTTCGCTAGAATTAAATGCTGAACCTCTAAATTATACACTGAGAAATCCTCCTTCCGAGTCATTCACTGTCGCGTTCCATATATAAGCACTATTACCATTTCACCAACATTGTATGACAACAACGCATAGACATCGTAGCAATTCGTGCACGGTCTCTACACCATAGAAGATACAGAGAGTAATGTGAATACTTCCAACTCAGTGAGTAATAATTATAAATAATGACTGAAAGTAAGAAAACACACAAGGCATAAAACAATCCACAACGAAACATTAAACATGCAAACATCTCAAGTAAAAATAACATGAAGCAAAGGAAAACAGCATGACTAGCCACGTCATGTCTCGTGGCGGCGTGCCACCCGTTCCCATGGGTACCCGCGCTCACTGGGGGTGTACAGACTCCGGGAGGGGCCCCTTACGGCCCAAGCACAATATCTCGGGAGGGGCCCCTTACGGCCCAAGCACAATATCTCGTGGCGGCGTGCCCATTTAAATCTCAGGCCATCGGCCTCATATCACTTAGTAAAACCTCACATATGGCCCTCGGCCGCACTCAGCCAGAAAAATCATCTCCTGCCTCTCGGGCATAGTAAAACAGTAGTCCTCAGCCCAATATATATCATTTAAAAATACTATGTAAACCTCAAAAACTGAGTAAAAGTGGCTGAGTGGTAAAACAGTGTAAATCAATACGACTGAGTTCAAGTAATACATCAACACAGTGAGGATACAGTGAGAAATACCCCTGAAGGGTTCACATAACCGGCACGAAGCCCAAATATGGCAATCAGCCCAATTCATGACGATATCAAATAAGTTTCAATAAAATATATAGTAAAAATCATCAATCGGGACGGACCAAGTCACAATCCCTGTAGTAAACGACCCCACGCTCATCATCGAGCGCGTGCCTCACTTTAATATGGCACTACGATGTGCAACCCGGGGTTTCAAACCCTCAGAACATCCTTTACAATCACTACTAACCTCGAACCGGCTAAATTTCTAGCCTACGACGCCTTTACCCTTCGAATTGGCCTCCACGTGCGTCGAATCTATCCAAATTCAGAACAATTACGTCACAACCGAAAATACCAAGAAATTCCGAAATTAGCAAAACCCGAGCCCTGAGCCCACTTCTTGAAGTTCAAAATTTTTTACATCAACGGGTTCCTTATCTCCCAACGAGTTCACCCATACAAAAATTATCAAATTCCGACATCGGATTGGCTTTCAAATCTTAATTTTTCGTTCTTGGAAGATTTGGAAAAAAAACAATCTGATTTTTCTTCCATAGATTCATGGATTTATGATGTTAAATGAGTATGGAATCATGATCTATGAAGGATTTACGATAAAGAACACTTACCTCCTTCAAATTTGTGGAAAACCTTCTAAAAATCGCCCAAACCGAGCTCCCCCAACTTTATTTTGTCAAAATGCCCAAAACCCCCGTTTTTATAGTACCTTTCTGCCTCGGGCGCCACAGGTGGTGCCGGGCGCTGCCTGTGGCGCTGGTTCCAGCAGCCACAGATTTCCTGACACAAAAATAGGCATAACTTTCTCATACGATGTCCGAATTGGACGATTCTTTTTGCTATGACTCCGAAATTTCGATACGGATCTGATGCTTCAATTAAAACTGAATTTGGAGACAATTTGCATAATATGATACCACTTATTCTTGAAGAAACGACATCGAAACATTCTTGAAATGCGCTAGTTAAACTCCATCAACCATTCAAAATCCATTCGAGGCCCTCGGGACTTCAACCAAATATATCAACAAATCTTAAAATATCATATGGACTTAGTCGAGGCCTCAAATCACATCAAACAACGCTAAATACACGAATCCTACCCCAATTCAGCCTAATGAAACTAACAAATTCCAACTTCTGCATTCGATGCCGAAACCTATCAAGTCGAATCCGATTGACCTCAAATTCTGCACACAAGTCATAAATAACATAACGGACCTATGAACTTTTTCAAAACTTGATTCCGACCCCGATTATCAAAAAGTCAACTCCTCGGTCAATCTTTCCAAAAATCTTCTATTTTCCAACATTCGCCAAAATGCGTTGAATTGTCCTACGGACTTCCAATTTTAAATCCGGACATACGTCTAAGTCCGAAATCACCATACGAAGCTATAGCAACTCTTGGAATTCCATTCCGACCCTCGGATCAAAATCTTGCCTAACAACCGGAAATCGCCAAAATACAACTCCACCAATTCAAGCTTAATTCTACACCGGACCTCCAAAACCAATTCCGATCACACTCCTAAGTCATAAATCACCTCCCGAAGCTAACCGAACCATCGGAACTCACATCCGAGCCCTCTAACTCATAAGTCAACATCCGGTTGACTTTTCCAACTTAAACCTTCTTAAAAGAGACTAAGTGTCTCATTTCTTGCCAAACTCACTCCTAACGCAAACTACTCAATTCGATCACCTAAAACATGGATAACAAAGCATAAGGAGATGGAAAATGAGGAAAACGGAGCGGTAACTCACGAGACGACTAGCCGGGTCGTCACATATATCTACACATACCGAAAACATCGCAAAATCCTAGTACCAATCTAATCTATTCTATAGATATTTGGATTAGAGTTGACAAACAAACAAAAGAAGCAATATACTTTCTTAGTATCGAATAGAAATTTGAATGGGGCGTGGCCAAGTGGTATGGCAACTGGTTTTGGTCCCGCTATTCGGAGGTTTGAATCTTTCCATCCCAGAACATATACATATTCTATGAGAATATAGATTGCTTTTTTAACAATGTTCTGTTTAAAATCGAAAGGTTAGCTCGAATGTGATTCTTATTTCTAATTTTTCTTCTTCGATGAATCGTTTTTTTTTTTTCAAAAACTGAATCGAGATGCGAAAGAATCCATATTCCCTATCTCGTATTCTCTATCCCCTAAATTAGCCTAATTAGATTCAATTTTCTTTTTTGTGGATTTCTTGACTTTTCGCCCAGAGGGGTTTTTTGGTACTAATTAAATTCACTAAGTCTCTTAATTCTTAATCAATGAGTTAGGCTAAAATATCAAAAAATAGGAGCAAAAACTTGACTTAATCTGGACTTGTTTGGCTTTGTGCCTAGACAGCTCGCATTTCATAAAAATAAAAAAGACTAAGACACCCCCTTCTTTTCTTTTGATTTATGCTGTATCAGTCCCATAGAATGGGGTAGATAGGAGTTAATCAGTAATGGGAAGGCATTCATTTCAATATCTATAAACGGTGACAATTGCTCAGTCTATTTGATCGAATTGATAGATACGAAACCCTCCCCATTCTTTGGATTTTATCAATCAGATGAAAAAAAAAGAATAAGAATTAAAATCTTACCTTATATTAATCTTTTTTTATCCATCTCATAAAAAAAATTGGATTTGTTGTTTGGTATATTTATCTATTTTAGATCATTGAAATCGTTGATGATTCAATTAAAAAAGAAAGACTTATCTTTTTTCCTAAGATGATCAAAAGTGATCTTTAACTATTAAATTTTCTTCAAATAATGATGTCGAAAAGGGAACTTTCTAAATTTAGTTAATTTAGAAATATAAATAGTTTTAATTATTCCTTATAAGCTGAATCTTTGCAATTTGAAGAAGTATGAAATAGGTCAATCTCTCCTATTGAGTCACGTGAAGATGCAGAATCAAAAAGAACTCATTTATTCGTCTTATTTATTATTATTTATATAAATATATATAAATAAATTATTTATATATTAAATATTAATTAATACATTAGATAAATTAATATTAGCAATGGGGTCTTACTAAAGAAAAATATTTATCCACCTATCTCTATAGTAACCTATATCTATAGTATATAGATACTATAGATATAGAACAAAGTATAGATTATGGTGTTTATACATCAGCCCAACCAATGACTATTCATAATTCCATAGTTGAATCAATTCCATACCGGTTCTTAGAGAAATGTTATGGTAAAACTTCGTTTGAAACGATGTGGTAGAAAGCAACGTGCGACTTGAAGGACAGGATCCGTTGTGGATTTGTACATCCACCATTTTATGTAGGAATGAAGGTGCTCTTGGCTCGACATCATTGGTTCTGTTTCATTAGAACCCCTCTTTTTTGTTGTCTTGGAATGTAAATATTCCATGATGGAGCTCGAGTAGAAATTATTAATTTATTTCTCGGGGCAAGGGTCTAGGGTTAATGCCAATCAATAAAAAAATTGGAACAACTTTGTCAACATATTTTTGGTATGGAAATTGAAAGAATCCAATTCGAGCAAGTTTCCAATTCAATAATTTCTTGGAATTGATCAAACTTTTTCAATCCAAAGTATTTCACGCGGGAATCTATTGTCTGTAGGATTTTTTCATAAAAATCGCAAAAGGGGTATGTTGCTGCCATTTTGAAAGGATTAAAACGCACCGAAGTAATGTCTAAACCCAATGATTTAAAATTAAACAAAGATAAAGGATCCCAGAACAAGGAAACACCTTTTTTATTGTCTTAATAACTGGATCAGACTGAAGAATCCAAATCCATTTTAAACGAGACAAACATAAAAGGAGGAAAGACCGCTCAATAAATGAAATTGCCGAAAGATTTTCCTTTGAACTGTTAGAAAGTTATCCAACTTGAGTTCTGAGAGTACGAATGGTTTCTTTTTCATTTTCAGGAAGAAAGAAGAAAAAAAGACTTACATCTTTAATTGATTTGATCATTTTATGGACCCAGTTGTCATTTCTTAGATAGAATTCCATATAGAGACAAAACGTCAAATCAATCATTTTTCTCGAGCCGTACAAGGAGAAAGCTTCCTATACGTTTCTTGGGGGAGGAGGGGGGTTGTTCATCTACATCTATCCCAATGAGCCGTGTATCGAATCGTTGCAATTGATTTTCCATCCCGAAGAGAAGGAAAAGATCTTCGGAAAGTGCGTTTTTATTATCCGATAAAGAATCAAACTTATTTAAATGTTCCTGCTATTTTATATTTCCTTGAAAACGGGGCTCGACCTACAGGAACTGTTCAGGATATTTTAAAGAATGCGGAGGTTTTTAAGGAACTTCGTCCTAATCAACCGAAATTCAATTAAGGAAATAAATTAAGGAAATACAAAAAAGGGGGTTGTCATTTGTATATAACTTTGTAGGACTTTTCTCTTCTATTTTTTTTTTTTTTTTGTATTTCCTACCTTTCCTTTATTATTTGTATTTTTTATCATTGCTTTCATTGAATTCTGTGTTCTATAACGACAAAACCTCTTATTTTATTGATCCTCGAAATATAAAATTCGGGCATTTCCTTCAATTGGGTGATTTCCCGTTTTTCATTGGAACTCTACTAAAACTAAAAAAGAAATCAAGTTTGTTTATCTCACCTAACTTGATTGAAACCATTATGGATTAAACAAATCTAAGTAAATTGTAGTTTTGTTTTCCACTTAATTTATTCTCCCATCTATACTTTTTTGTATCTATTTTATTTGGATTAGATTTGTAGTGCTAATCCAACACAAGTCCTTTTTTTAAAGTATTTTTTATTGTTGTCAATTGAAATTTCTTTTGTTGTTGTTTTTCAATATTCAATATTTATATTGACAATAGTGTATTGAACAAATATAATTTATTGTGATAAATGAAGTGGATCTATTTAGTTTTATTTTATGTTTTAAATTAATTCGAAAATGTGAATGTATTTTTTTAGATTTCTTCCTTCAATGGTTTTTGGTTGTCTTGTCTAATCTCTTTATTTCTTTTTCTTCAATATTTTCTTCGGGTTGCTAACTCAATGGTAGAGTACTCGGGTTTTAAGTGCGGCTAGTCTCTTTTACACATATGGATGAAGTGAGGGATTCGTCCATACTCTCGGTAAAGTTTGGAAGACCACGACTGATCCTGAAAGGGAATGAATGGTAAAAATAGCATGTCGTATCAACGGAAAGTTCTGAGAATATTTCATTGTTCCTAGATGGGTATAAAACCGTGTTAGAATTCTTGGAACGGAATAAATTAAATTGGGTCGAATGAATAAATGGATAGGGCTGCGACTTTAATTAAATTATAGGGAAATAAAAAGCAACGAGCTTTTGTTCTTAAATTGAATGATTCCCGATCTAATTAGACGTTAAAAATTTATTAGTGCCTAATGAGTGAAGGGTTTCTTGTCCCATGAGTGGATTCTCGATTTTTTTAATAAATCCTAACTATTACCATTTTCTATTATGGAGATGTGTGTGTAGAAGAAACAGTATATTGATAAAGAAAGTTTTTTCCGAAGTCAAAAGAGCGATTAGGTTGAAAAAATAAAGGATTTCTAACCATCTTATTATCCTATAACACTATAACATAGACCAATTAAATGAAAAAAAGAAGAAAAAAAGAGATGATAGAGAATTCGTTGAGAAATTTACCTGTATCCAAGGTATCTATTCTTACTATAATACTTTGTTTTAACTGTATCGCACTATGTATCATTTGATAACCCTCAAAATCTCCCATCTTTGGTTCAAATCAAATTTCAAATGGAAGAAATCCAAAGATATTTACGGCTAGATAGATCGCAACAACACAACTTCCTATATCCACTTATCTTTCAGGAGTATATTTATGCACTTGCTCATGTTTATGGCTTAAATAGAAATAGGTCTATTTTGTTGGAAAATCCAGGTTATAACAATAAATTTAGTTTCCTAATTGTGAAATGTTTAATTTACTCGAATGTATCAACAGAATCATTTTCTTATTTCTACTAATGATTTAAACAAAAATTCATTTTCGGGGTGCAACAAGAGTTTGTATTCTCAAATGATATCAGAGGGATTTGCATTTATTGTGGAAATTCTGTTTTCTCTACGATTAATATCTTCTTTATCTTCTTTCGAAGGCAAAAAGATTTTTAAATCTCATAATTTACGATCAATTCATTTAACATTTCCTTTTTTAGAGGACAATTTTGCACATCTACATTATGTATTAGATATACTAATACCCTACCCCGTTCATCTGGAAATCTTGGTTAAAACTCTTCGCGATTGGGTAAAAGATGCCTCTTCTTTACATTAATTATGATTCTTTCTCCATGAATATTGGAGTTTGAATAGTCTTATTACTTCAAAGAAGCCCGGTTACTCCTTTTCAAAAGAAAATCAAAGATTCTTCTTCTTCTTCTTATATAATTCTTATGTATATGAAGGTGAATCTACTTTCGTCTTTCTATGGAACCAATCTTCTCATTTACGATCAACATCTTTTGGAGCCCTTCTTGAAAGAATATTTTTCTATGGAAAAATAGAACATCTTGTAGAAGTTTTTGCTAAGGATTTTCAGGTTACCCTATGGTTATTCAAGGATCCTTCCATGCATTATGTTAGGTATCAAGGAAAATCAATTCTGGCTTCAAAAGGGGCGTTTCTTTTGATTAATAAATGGAAATTTTACCTTGTTAATTTTTTGCAATGTAATTTGTCTCTGTGCTTTCACACAGGAAGGATCCATATAAACCAATTATCCAATCATTCCCGTGACTTTATGGGCTATCTTCAAGTGTACGACTAAATCCTTCAATGGTACGTAGTCAAATGTTAGAAAATTCATTTCTAATCAATAATGCAATTAAGAAGTTTGATACCCTTGTTCCAATTATTCCTTTGATTGGATCATTAGCTAAAGCAAACTTTTGTACCGTATTAGGGCATCCCATTAGTAAACCGATTTGGTCCAATTTATCAGATTCTGATATTATTGACCGATTTGGGCGTATATGCAGAAATATTTTTCATTATTATAGCGGATCTTCCAAAAAAAAAGACTTTATATCGAATAAAGTATATACTTCGACTTTCTTGTGCTAGAATTTTAGCTCGGAAACACAAAAGTACTGTACGCATTTTTTTGAAAAGATCAGGCTCGCAATTATTGGAAGAATTCTTAACTTCGGAAGAACAAGTTCTTTCTTTGACCTTCTCACGAGCTTCTTCTATTTTGTGGGGAGTATATAGAAGTCAGATTTGGTATTTGGATATTTTTTGTATCAATGATCTGGCGAATTCTCAATGATTCATTCTCAGATTTTCTAAATGGAAATTTGTTTCTAAATGATGAAGCGATAAAAAAAATTTAACTATTCTAAAATGTTGAATGTAATAGTAATTAATGGGTAAATGAACTGAGTATTCAACTTTTTAAAGTCTTTCTAATTTCTATAAGAAAGGAACTGATGTATACATAGGGAAAGCTGTGTGCAATGAAAAATGCAAGCACGGCTTGGGGAGGGGTCTTTACTTGTTTATTTAATTTATGATTAACATTTATTTTATTTAACAAGGAACTTATCTACTCCATCCGACTAGTTCCAGGTTCGAATCCCGGGCAACCCACTAGCATATCGAAATTCTAATTCTCTGTAGAGAAGTCTGTATTTTTCCAGTCAACTTCATTAAAAATTTGAATAGATCTACATACACCTTGGTTGACACGAGTATATAAGTCATGTTATACTGTTGAATAACAAGCCTTCCATTTTCTATTTTTATTTGTAGAAAACTCGTGTGCTTGGGAGTCCCTGATGATTAAATAAACCAAGATTTTACCATGACTACAATTTTAGAGAGACGCAAAAGCAAAAGCCTGTGGAGTCACTTCTGTAACTGGATAACCAGCACTGAAAACTGTCTTTACATTAGATGGTTTGGTGTTTTGATGATCCCTACCTTATTGACGGCAACTTGTGTATTTATTATTGCCTTTATTGCTGCTCCTCCAGTAGACATTGATGGTATTCGAGAGCCTGTTTCAGGGTCTCTACTTTACGGAAACAATATTATTTCCGGTGCCATTATTCCTACTTCTGCAGCTATAGGTTTACATTTTTACCCAATCTGGGAAGCGGCATCCGTTGATGAATGGTTATACAACGGTGGTCCTTATGAACTAATTTTTCTACACTTCTTACTTGGCGTAGCTTGTTACATGGGTCGTGAGTGGGAACTTAGTTTCCTTCTCGGTATGCGACCTTGGATTGCTGTTGCATATTCAGCTCCTGTTGCAGATGCTACTGCAGTTTTCTTGATCTACCCAATCAGTCAAGGAAGTTTTTCTGATGGTATGCCTCTAGGAATCTCTGGTACTTTCAACTTCATGATTGTATTCCAGGCTGAGCACAACATCCTTATGCACCCATTTCACATGTTAGGCGTAGCTGGTGTATTCGGCGGCTCCCTATTCAGTGCTATGCATGGTTCCTTGGTAACTTCTAGTTTGATCACCGAAACCACAGAAAATGAATCTGCTATTGAAGGTTACAGATTCGGTCAAGAGGAAGAAACTTATAACATCGTAGCCGCTCATCGTTACACTTCTTCCTAGCTGCTAGGCCTGTAGTAGGTATCTGGTTTACTGCTTTAGGTATCAGCACTATGGCTTTCAACCTAAATGTTTTCAATTTCAACCAATCTGTAGTTGACAGTCAAGGTTGTGTAATTAATACTTGGGCTGATATAACTAACCGTGCTAACCTTGGTATGGAAGTTTGTCACGACCCAAATCCCAAACCCGATTGTGATGGCGCCTCTCGTGAAGACAAGGCCAGCCAATTCGAACCATAACTCATCTTAAGCAGTTAATTTAACAAGAGAACAACACAACATAGTTTAATACCGGTCATTTGCGAAAAAACATAGTGAACCATCCCAACAACGGCCCGAAATCGGGGTGTCACAAAGTCATGAGCAACTAATGAAATCCTAATAACAAGATTTCTATTACAATATCTCTAGCACAATTGTTTGAAAAAAGTGGAAATAACAATATAAAGAGATACAGGGTTGCGGACGCCAACAGCTACCTCGTAGTCTCTGAGTCACCGCTCTGACAATCGTAGTCAATGCCTCGGAGCTGAATCAATAACGCCTGAATCTGCACACATGGTGCAGGGAGTAATGTGAGTACTTCCAACTCAGTGAGTAGCACATATAAATAATGATTGAAAGTAAGGAAACACGTAAAGCACAAGGCAATACATAATGAAACAGTAAATCATTATTTGAAAATAGTAAATCAGTAAAAAATCATTTAAAAATCTTCCCGGCTCTGGTTACCAGTTGCCATTGTTACCAACTGTAACCTACAGTTGTCATTGTTGCCAACTGTAATATTCCTGGGCTCAGTTTCAATCTCACAGCTCTGGTTACCAGTTGTCATTGTTACCAACTGGAACCTACAGTTATCATTGTTATCAACTGTAATCTCTCCGGTTACTGGTTGTCATTATTACCAACCGTAACCTACAGTTGTCATTGCTACCAATTGTATTATCTCTGGTTACCCAGCGCTCACTGGGGTGTACAGACTCCGGGAGGGGCCCCTTACGGCCCAAGCGCTATATCAAGCCACCTCGTGGCATACATCTAGGCCCTCGGCCTCATATCAATCAAGCCACCTCGTGGCGTATATACAGTATCTCAGGCCCTCGGCCTCATATCACTCAGTAAAATCTCACACCTGGACCTCGGCCGCACTCAGTCATAAAATCATCACGAGCCCCTCGGGCATAGTAAAACAGTAGTTCTCAGCCCAAACATCATTTCAAATATTGTGTACATCTCAAAACTGAGTAAAAAGTGGCTGAGTTGTACAATAGTGGAAACGACATGACTGAGTTCAAGTAATAAGTACAAATAGTGAGGAAATAGTAATAAAAATCCTCAGAGGGTTCAGACAATTGGCACGAAGCCCAAATATGGCAATCAGCCCAAAACATGATGATATCAAATAGGTTTCAATCAACTATGTAGTAAAAATCATCAATCAGGATGGCCCAAGTCACAGTCCTAGTTGTAAACGACCCCACGCTCATCATCGAGCGTGTGACTCACTTCAATATAGCACTACGATGTGCAAATCCGGGGTTTCGAACCCTCAGGACATCATTTACAATCACTACTCACCTCGAACCAGCTAAATTCCTAGCCCACGACGCCTTTGCCCTTCGAATCGGCCTCCACGTGCGTCGAATCTATCCAAATTCAGCACAATTATGTCACAATATGTTGAGGGAACAAAGCCCATGCGAAAACAATCAATAAATACTAAGAAATCCCAAAATTAGCATTTCAGAAATGCGACCGCATTCTCGACACCTGGTTTTCTGCAACTTTCTTTTCCAACGATGAATTAGTCCGTTTAACCACCCAAAACTCACCCGAGGCCTCTGGAATCTCAACTAAACACGCCAACATACTCCATAACATCATTCAAACTTGTTCCAACCTTCGGAACACTCAAACAACCACTCAACGCCCAATTCGAGTCGGATTCAAGCCTAAGGATTTCAAAATCTTCTAAATCGCTCTGTTGATCTAAACCCAACCAAACCTTGTCCGAATGACCCAAAATTTTGCACGCAATTCCTAAATCACATATCGAAGCTACAGTGACTTTCGGAAATTCATTCCGACCCTTGGATCAAAATTTCACCTATCAACCGGAAATCGCCAAATCCTAACTTTACCAATTCAAGTCTAGTTCTACACCGGACCTCCAAAACTAATTCCGATCACACTCCTAAGTCATAAATCACCTCCTGAAACTAACCGAACCATCGGAACTCACACCCGAGCCTCCTAACTCATAAGACCTTCTCACCAACCATGTAGGACACATCTCATACCTTTCTATCGGCATAACTCTTTTGCCTCGACTGTGCTGTACGGAGCCTCTCCTGGATTGTTTTCACCTTCTCTAAAGCATCCTGAACCAAGTCAGTCCCCAATAGCCTAGCTTCGCCGGGCTTGAACCAACCAACCGGAGATCTACACCACCTCCCATACAAAGCCTCATACGGAGCAATCTGAATACTTGACTGATAGCTGTTGTTATAAGCGAACTCTGCAAGAGGCAGAAACTCATCCCATGAGCCTCCGAAATCAATAGCGCATGCTCGTAACATGTCCTCTATTATCTGGATGGTACGCTCGGACTGCCCATCCGTTTGAGGATGAAATGCTGTGCTCAATTCCACCTGAGTACCCAACTCCCTCTGTACAGCTTTGTAGAACTGCGAAGTGAACTGAGTACCTCTATTTGAAATGATAGAAACCGAGACACCATGCAGCCGGAAAATCTCTCGGATATAAATCCTTGCCAACCGTTCTAAAGAATAGGTAGTACACACATGAATGAAGTGCGTGGGCTTGTCAGCCGATCCACAATCACCCAAATAGCATTGAACTTCTTCAAAGTCCGTGGGAGTCCAAAAACAAAGTCCATAGTGATCCGCTCCCATTTCCACTCGGGAATAGCTATCTGCTGAAGCAAACCACCCGGCCTCTGATGTTCATATTTTACTTGCTGACAGTTGAGACACCGAGCTACGAATTCCACAATGTCTTTCTTCATTCTTCTCCACCAATAATGTTGTTTCAGGTCCTGATACATCTTGGCGGCACCCGAATGAATGGAATATCGTGAGCTATGGGCCTCCTCCAGAATCAACTCTCGGAGCCCATCCACATTGGGTACACAAATCCGGCCCTGCATCCTCAACACTCCATCGTTGCCGATTGTCACATCATTAGCATCATTATGCTGAACTCTGTCTTTAAGGATGAGCAAATGGGGATCGTCATGTTGACGCTCCCTAATGCGATCGTATAACGAAGACCGAGAAACCACGCAAGCCAACACCCGGTTGGATTCAGAGATGTCTAATCTCACAAACCTATTGGCCAAGGTCTGGACATCGACTGCGAGAGGTCTCTCTCCAACTGGAATGCATGCCAAACTCCCCATGCTCACTGCCTTTCGGCTCAAAGCATCGGCCACCACGTTGGCCTTTCCCGGATGGTATAGTATAGTAATATCGTAATCCTTGAGCAATTTTAGCCATCGCCGCTGCCTCAAATTTAGATCCTTCTGCTTGAACAAATGTTGAAGGCTACGATGATCAGTGAACACCTCACAAGATATGCCGTATAAGTAATGCCTCCAAATCTTTAAAGCATGAAATATGGCAGCCAGCTCCAAATCATGCACGGGGTAGTTCTTCTCATGAGGCTCCTACTGACGAGAAGCATAAGCAATAACTCTACCCTCCTGCATTAATACACAACCGACCCCAATTCTTGAGGCATCACAATATACGGTATACAAACTCGAGGCTGACGGTAGAACCAATACTGGAGCTGTGGTCAAGGCTGTCTTGAGCTTCTGAAAGCTCTCCTCGTACTTGTTCGACCACACAAATGGAACACCCTTTTGAGTCAATTTAGTCAAGGGCGATGCGATGGATGAGAATCCCTGAACAAACCGGCAATAATAGCCTGCAAACCCAAGAAAGCTACGAATCTCTGTGACTGAGGACGGTCTAAGCCAACTCTGGACCACCTATATCTTCTTTGGATCAACCTGTATACCCTCGCTGGACACCACGTGTCCCAAGAAAGCCACTAAATTGAGCCAAAACTCACACTTAGAGAATTTTGCATAAAGCTTCTCCTCCCTCAATCTCTGTAATACAACTCGCAAATATTCTGCGTGCTCTTCCTGATTATGCGAGTACACCAGAATATCATCAATGAATACCCCCACGAACGAATCCAAATAAGGTCGAAATACATTGTTCATTAATTGCAATGCTGCTGGGGCATTGGTTAGCCCGAAAGACATAACAAGAAACTCATAGTGGCCATATCTAGTCTGGAAAACAGTCTTAAGAATATCTGCATCAAATCTTTAACTGGTGATATCCCGAACAAAGATCAATCTTAGAGAACACTCGTGCTCCCTGATGCTGGTCAAATAAATCATCGATGCGAGGCAAAGGATATATGTTCTTGATTTTTACCTTGTTCAATAGCCTATAATCAATGCACATTCTCATCGTGCCATCCTTCTTTTTCACAAATAGAACCGGTGCACCCCAAGGTGACACACTAGGCCGAATGAACCCCTTATCTAGGAGTTCCTTAAGTAGCTCCTTTAATTCTTTTAACTCTGCTGGTGCCATACGATACAGCGAAAAAGAAATGGGCTGAGTGCCCGACACCAGGTCAATACCAAAATTAATATCCCTGTCCGGTGGCATGCTCGGCAGGTATGCGGGAAATACATCTGGAAAATCCCTCACCACTAGAACAGAATCGATGCTTGGAGTTTCAGCTCCAACATTCCTCACAAACGCTAGGTATGCAAGGCAACCCTTCCCAACCATACGCTGGGCTTTCAGGTATGATATCACCCTACTAGGAATATAATCAGTCACGCCACGCCACTCTACCCGCGGCACACCCGGTATAGCCAAAGTAACTGTCTTAGCATGAGAGTCTAAAATAGCACGACATGGAGATAGCCAATCCATGCCCAAAATGACATCAAAATCTACCATGCATAAATAGGTCCACTCAGGTCTCCAGACGCCCAATAGTCACTATACACGACCGGTACACACGGTCCACAACAACAGTATCGCCCACCGGGGTAGACACATAAACAGGTAAAGCAAGAAACTCCGGGGGCATACCCAAATATTGAGCAAAATATGAGGACACATATGAATAGGTGGAACCGGGATCAAATAATACAGAGGCCTCTTTGTGGCAGACTGAAATAATACCTGTAATAACGGCGTCTGAAGCACTAGCATCTGTCCTGCCTGGGATAGCATAAAATCGAGCCTGAACACTGCCTGTTCGACCTCCCCCTCTGGGGCGACCTCTGGCTGCCTGACCTCCACCCCTAGCTGGCTGGGTGGGCGGTAAGGTAACTGGAGCAGAAGTCGAGGGCTGATCCCTCTGCTGAAACGGTCTAGCACCACGATGAGGATATTGCCTCCACATGTGGCCCATCTCGCCACAATCATAACAACTCCCTGGTGCTCTAGCAGATGCACATGGCCTAGGAGGACCCTGGGCCAACGGAGCATGAGCTGGAAGAGCACTGAGTGATGACTGGCCCTGCTGCAACCCATGATGACCACGACCTGCAGATACCCCACGGTATTCTGGACGGGCTGGCTGAGCAGGCCTGAAGGAACGACCTCTACCTTACTGAAACTGGCCTCTCGAAGGAGTACCACTGTAACTACCTGATCCTCGAGGCCTCTTAGCCTCCCTCTCCTCTCGCTCCTGACAGTGAATCGTCTCAACCTCGCGAGCTATATCAACCTTCTCCTCGAAGGTAGCACCCAATACTCTCTCCCTGGTCATGAGGATACGGAGATGATAGTTAAGGCCATCCACAAACCTCCTGATCCTTTCATGATCACTCGGTACCATCCAGACAGCATGTCGAGCCAACTCAGAAAATCTTGACTCATATTGCGACACAATCATATCTCCCTATCGCAGCCATTCAAACTGTCTGCGCAGCTCCGCTCTGCGGGACTACGGCACATACTTCTCCAAGAAAAGAGCGGAGAATTGCTACCAAGTAAGGGGTGCTGCATCAACCGGCCTACGCCTCTCATACGCCTCCCACCAATTAAAGGCAGCTCCCGTAAACTGAAAGGTGGTGAAGGCCACACCACTAGACTCAAGAATCCCGGCTGTCCGGAGCATTCGCTGACACTTGTCAAGAAAACCCTGGGCATCCTCG
>MCJB01002033.1:0-13328 GCA_002018475.1 Nicotiana obtusifolia
GAATTTTTTGGCGTCCAGTCCTTTCAAAACCGGAGGTGCTCCCGGTATCTGATCCACCCTCGAGTTATATGTTTCGATCTTCTTCTCTCCCTTCTCGATTCGCTTAGTTAATTCATCTAGCATTTTAAGAATTGCCGGATTAGCCTCCGATCCGCTTTCATTCGGCTGCACTGAGACCGGTTCCGCAACTGTTGTGCAGCCACCGGAGGAACATCATCTGTTCTGACCGGATCCTGGGTCCGGTTTTGCAGTTGGGCTATAGCTGCTTGCTGAGCTTGAAGCATGTCGAATATCATTTTTAAACTGATCGCTTCTTCTCCACTTTGCTGTATTCTCGGATTGTTTTCGCCTCTGATGCTATGTGACGAGCCTGACGCTTGGTCAGTGTTAAGCGCCACTTGAGAGTTGATGTCTACGGGCGTTTCCCGTTCGGGTATGATGTCATCTCTGATTTGATGGTTGGATTCGTTGTTGGTAGGGAGTGGTTGTGCCATTTTTGACCTGATAACCTACAAAAAAGAAGAAGATTTTTGCAAAGAGCAAGTGTAAAATTGTATTTTTAGAGGACGTACCAAAAATTTACTAATATCCTTAGCCCCACGGTGGGCGCCAAACTGTTTACCCTATAAATCGGATAACAATTAAATTTGTTCGTGACGTTAAGGATCCGTAAAACTAATTGATACTTTGAAACAAACAATTTAAATACTGAGAAAGAAAGATTTAACCGTTGATTCTGAAGGAGATAACAAAGAGCTGTCACAATGATAGTAGCAGTTGTTTTAGAATTAAAGAGAGAGTAATATTATTGATGATTCTGAGATGCCTCTAGTTGTGAGTCAAAATCCCCTTTTATAGGTTACAATCACTATTTCAAATAAGGTAAATGGCGGATTATGAGATGAATCCCATAAAATCCGTGACGGAATCTCCCCAAATCGCGTTTGTGATGGTTGAAACGGTTGAAACAATTACTCTTGGCGATATACCCGGCGATGAGCTAATTGTGCGTCTTGAGCCCGGTCTCCGATTCCATGACGCTTCCCCTTCCGGTCGAATCCCACTCCGATCAGGTCCCAGTCCGGTCAGGTCTTAGTCCGGTCTCATATCTTCTTTGTCTGTGAACCGGATGTCCGTGTAGTACTTTCTTTTAACTGGGTCGGCCCCGACCCGAATCCATGTAGAAATACTTTACCCAATACAGTTTCTACGAAAACTAGCTAGGTATTTGATTTTATCAGAAAATCACAAAAAAAAGGTCAAATGATCGTTTCAAAAATAGAAGATATTTGCGTTTGTTCTATTGTTCTTCACTGTTTGTTTCCAAAAATAGAAAATCGAAATTGAAGTGTTCGTTCTCTCTCAGTCGATATTTTATTCCGAAAATCTTGCATCTGCTGAATTTCGTTTGATATCACTTGAACTTCATTGGATTAATATGGGTGAACTTTGAATGTCACCACTGAAACCTAAAATTTTTAACTCTTGAAGAAGCTGGTTGAATTTCAATTTGTAAATTTTAGCTTGAAATCAAATGGATGTGGTTCAATCTTGTTACGGTTTGGGTAAGGTCTAATCCGGAGTTTTGGGGTTGATATTTAGTTTCTCCTTAATCATTCAGGGGTCGTTTGGTAGGCCGTATTAAGCAAAATAATCCCCGTATAAAAATTTAATCCGTTCAATACCATGTTTGGTTGGTCAATTCAATTTACTCCTACCTAATATATGGATTAGTTATACCTCATATGAGGGATTAACTAATATCAAGGAAAGGAAGGGATTACTAATCCATGGATTAGCTATACATGGATAAGACTTAAAATTACTAAATCTAGACTTATACATTGCATAATTAATTTTTAATACAATGAACCAAACACTTGATAAAAAATAATCTCACCACTACAATCCCTGCATTACTAATCCCTACATTACTAATCTCTAGTAATCCCTGCATTACTTGTGTTCGTACCAAACGACCCCTCAGCGGTGATTGCTCATAAACACGGTGTAAATTCAACATGGGGGAAGAAAAGATTTATGTTAACTCAGGTTTCAAATCTTATGAAATCACAAGAACTTATTCAAGATCTGAAATCCAGTATGACTGGGGGAACACAGCAGGAACATGTTTCGGAGATTGACTTTCAGTCATAAAATCATGAAATGGATTGTCTATGTTCTTAAAATGGCATCAGAGGTTCAGACTATATCCGTCAAACGTTGGAAAACAGTTGAATTCTTCTCTCAGTTTTATAGCACATTGAAGTATAATAAATATGGCAGATATATCACCATTATTGCAATAAAAGGGGATAGCAGCTCAGTTACAATAATTCCAGAAGGTACATTTAAAGAAGGATGGGGGAAATAGCATTAAAGATGGATAGATTTGTTAATGCTGCAATCATAGCGGAAGAAAAAGCCCTCAACCCAGTCATCGACTCTTCTTATGCTGAACAACTCAGGGACAATAAATGGACGATAACAGGGACCAAAACTTCGCCGATCAAGACTCAAAATTCCTAATTCTGGTAGCCATAAGGCTTCAGATAATGATCTTCTAGGAAGATGCATTGTTGGAAAATTTCCCGATTCTTTGCAGGAAGTACCAACACTCAATGATAATTCAAGCCAACGTCGTTGTCTCAAATTTAGCTCCCTTTGGCTGAAGATATACTGTAAACTTTTATGGTCTGTGTAGATGTCGACATGGACACCAAAGAGATAGTGTCGCCACGTCTTTAAGGCATATACCACAGCAGCCAATTCCAGGTCATGTGTTGGGTAATTCTTTTCATGCTTCTTCGACTGTCTCGAAGCATAAGCAATCACCTTCCCGTGCTGCATCAGTACACATCCCAAACCTATGCCGGAGGCATCATAATATACCACATAACCCTTAGTGCCGTCGGGAAGAGCAAGGACTGGAGCGGACGTTAATCGATCTTTCAGTTCTTGAAAGCTCCGCTCACAAGTATCTGTCCATTGAAATTTGGCAGCTTTCTGGGTCAGCTTAGTAAACGGTGCGGATATAGAAGAGAATCCTTCTACAAACCGCCTATAATATCCTGCTAATCCCAATAAGCTACAGACTTCTGATGGTGTAGTAGGCCTTGGCCAATTCTTGACCGCGTCGATCTTTTGAGTATCGACATTAATACCTTCATCAGATATCACATGGCCTAAGAATGCAACTGAGTTCAGCCAAAACTCACTTTTGGCGAGCTTTGCGTATAACCTGTGGTCCCGAAGGGTCTGCAATACTATCCGGAAGTGACCCACATGCTCTGCCTCTAAGAGGGAATACACCAAAATATCATCAATGAACACCACCACGAACACATCAAGATAGGGCTTGAATATAGTGTTCAAGAGGTCCATGAATGCAGCCGGGGCATTCGTTAGCCCGAATGACATCACTAGAAGTTCAAAATGCCCATATCTAGTTCGGAAGGCTGTTTTTGGAATGTCCTTCTCCTTGACCCTTAACTAAAAATATCCCGAGGGCAAGTCAACCTTGGAGAAATATTTGGCTCCCTGGAGCTGGTAGAACAGGTCATCGATTCTTGGAAGTGGGTATTTGTTCTTTATGGTGACCTTATTCAACTGACGATAATCGATACACATTGGTAACGATCCGTCTTTCTTTCGTACGAACAAGACTGGTGCACCCCAAGGTGAAGTTCTAGGCCTAATGAAGCCTTTATCCAGTAAGTCCTTCAACAGTACCTTCAACTCCCGCAATTCTGCTGGGGCCATTCTATACGGAGGAATAGAAATTGGATGAGTATCAGGCAACACATCGATGCCAAACTCGATTTCCCTTTCAGGAGAAAGACCTGGAAGTTCATCTGGAAAGACATCCGAAAATTCGTTGACTACCTGAATCGTCTGTAAGATAGGCGGCACCGCCTCCGCATCCATAACGCGAACAAGGTGGTAGATAGAACCTTAGAGATCATCTTGCTTGCTTAAGGTAGGAAATAAACCTACCTTTCGGTGTAGCAACATTCCCTTTCCATTCAAGGACAGGTTCGTCAGGAAATTGGAATTTAACTACCTTTGTATGACAATCGACACTGGCATAACACGATGCCAACCAGTCCATCCCTATTATTACATCAAAATCGATCATTTCTAACTCAATTAGATCTGCCGAGGTTTGACGATTACAGATCGTCACAGTGCAACCTCTATATACTCTTCTAGCAATCACAAAATCTCTTATGGGAGTGGATACCACAAAGGGCTTGCTTATTAATTCGGGTGCAATATCAAATTTATCAGCCACAAGGGGTGTAACATAAGATAACATGGACCCGGGATCAATCAATGCATACACATCATGAGAGAGCACTGATATTATACCTGTGACAACATCCGGAGATGACTCAAGGTCCTGCCGGCCCGCTATAGCATATATTCAGTTTTGAACACCGCTTGGGCCCGGCATTGTACCGCTGCCTCTGCCACGAACTGCTGGCTGCTGAGGACCTCGTACTGGAGTTCGAATAGATAAAGATGATCTAGCAGCAGATCCAGTTTGGCGAGCCATGCCACCATCCCTTCTGTAAGGACAGTCTCGCATCATGTGACCGGGCTGTCCGCAGTAATAACATCCATCCAAACCCCGACGGCAAGGCCCGAAGTGGGTCCTGCCGCACTGCTCACAACGAGGCATGGAGGATCTCATATTAGTAGCTCTGTGATATGGCGAGCTTGATGCCCGCGAGCTCTGAAACTGTCGAGGGGCACTAGACACAGGTTGTGCCGAGTTCCTCGAAGAATGGGGCCTCACACTACTTCTGGAATCACTAGAATACCCCTTGTCCGCCTATGCTGGGTCCTCTCCTGCTCCCTATCTGCCCTTTGTTGGCGTTTACGGTCCTCTATGGTCTGGGCATAGGCCTGAATACGGGAGATATCCATGTCCTCTATCAAGGAGGCCGTGGTGCATTCATTTATTAAGTACGGCCCCAACGCGTTCACGAACAAGTGAACCCTGTCGCTCATTTCTGCCACCATGTGGGGAGCATACCTTGCCAGAGAGTCAAATTGCATACTGTACTCTCATACATTCATACTTCCCTGCTTGAGATTCAAGAACTTATCGGCCTTGGCTCGGCGTACCTCAACTGGCAAGTAGTGGCGTAGGAATGCCTCAAAGAACTCACTCCATACTAGTGGGGGAGCATTGGGACCCCTGGACCTCTCCCAATTATCATACCAGAACACTGCTAAGTTCCGTAGTCGATAAGAAGCCAGTTCTACTGCCTCTGTGTCATTGACATGCATAACCCGCAGTGTGCGGTGTATTTGATCAATGAAGTCCTACGGGTCCTCCTTAGGATCAGACCCCGGTAAACACTGGAGGATCCAGATTGATAAAGTCACGGACCCTCGTACTGACCGGTCTCTCAGCAGTACCGGTCTGTCTCAGTGCTTGAGAAGCTACCAGGCTAGTCAACAACTGCACCGCAGTCCTCAGGTCCTGGTTTGTAGCATTAGAAGAAGGGACTGGGGAAGCTGGGCGGCTTCTAATATCCTCTGGGGAGGAGGAGTAGATGAAGTCTGAGAAGGCGTCTCGCTTTGGCCTTCCTCCATGTGGGGCACCTGACTGGTCCCCTCTCCGGCATTTATATCGAGCCATCTACTGTTGACTTGCTTCCTAGCCGAAGGCATCGCTGTAGGAAAACAAGGCAAGCATTAGAGATGAGCACTTACGACTTAGCTCTAAGCACGATCTAGATTCAGAAAGAAGGTAACATTCCTAAATATCAAGTAGCCTCCTGATTATGAAATGTGGCGCACAACACACCCATAATCAAGACCCTACTAAACACGGCTCATAGACAATCCCTAGGACACGACCTTGCTCTGATACCACTCTCTGTCACGACCCGCCCGGCGGGCCCGAGACACGGGCACCGGACCCTGCTTGCAAAGTACCGGCGAACCCTTCATCACAGCTAACTTATTTTCTTTGCTTTCTGTCTTATTATTTCAAACAAAAAGATCATTTAATTGGTCCCTTCATTGGAGACACACTTCGCGCACATACATACATACATATATCCGTGGAACGCATTACTGTGTTTAGGCATAAGATTTACAAAACTTGTTTAGGCATAACCAACATTTGTCTAAACACTACTGACATTGTCTATTGAGCCTCTACAATAACAGACATTAAACATCCTATGTCGGAACAGGGCCCCGACATGCCCAAAATGTCTACACAAAATGCATACCAAAATGCAACAAGTTCGAAGGATGAATCTTGCTATGTCTGTTGAACTGGCAACCTACTGCGGTCGGGGAGCTCCGTCTGTTAATCTATTAGGACCTGCAGCACGATATGCAGCGTCCACAAAATAAAGCACGTCAGTACGGAAAATGTACTGAGTATGTAAGATAGGAAATACAATATAAGAGCAGTAATGTAAGCATCAGGATAGAAACATGTAATTTGTAGCAACGGACATGCTTCTGAGGGTAGCTAACCATGACACGTAATAATATTTATGTCTAATTACATATTTCTAGTACATCGCTGTTATATTGCCCATTTCCATCATTACAGCATTATACTTTTACCCTTGTGAGTTTTCCATTTTTAAATACATTTATTGCTACCGGATGCGTTGTGTAATCGTTACCTTAAACCACTATCAGCGCCTCTGCGGGCTTGTCCGTTTCATATACATTTACTGTTACCAAACCGTTTACCTACACATTACCACGCAATCAGTACGCCTCCATGGGCTCTTTATCCTCATACGCCTCTGTGGGCTCATCATTATCATCTCATAGCATGCCTTACCCCACCGTATTTGGCTCGGTCATAACATATGCCTCTGTGGGCTCATACCCGGCCGTATTAGGCTCAGTCGTAGCATATGCCTCTGTGGGCTCATACCCGGCCGTATTAGGCTCGGTTATACGAATTCAGTCATGCACATATATATATATATACACGTAATACATCGCGAGCTTATTTATGACTTGTGTTCTTGACTTCTTACATTTATCATCCCTTCTTTCTCATATAAATTAAGAATACCCTTTTTAGCATGATAGTTATGAGAATTAAGGATTTCCGTCAATGTTGTTACCATGAAGCAAGAATAATCATTCCATAGAGGGAAGAACAAAATAAGCAACACTACCTCCTAGGAATAGAATGTTCTTTGGGGCTCATTCATGGCATTGTATTCAATAGGAATCGTGCAAAAGAAAGAACGTTATAGTCTCGCATACCTGGTACTTATTGCGTCGGTTCTCAAGCTACGCAATTTTCCACAATCCTTTAATCTACAATTAAAGAATAGTTCAATGATTACTCACTACGCGTGATAGCTATCATTAACCACAATCTCCTAAATTCATGTGGTGGTCCTCTACACCCTTCCTCCCCTAACCCTCATCAAACGTATTTACAGCACATGCAACTCATTTACAACCCCTAATAATCATGACCCATTCCGTTTAACCCACTTATTTCGATTTCATGGCTTCTAGTCATACTCCCATAAGTTCTTACAGACATGCAACCCCCTATCATGAATGTTTAAGGGAAAAGCACATGAAAGGGAGTAGTAACTTACCTTGCATGTGAATTATTTGACTCTCTTCTTTGATTCCTCAATTTCTAGGTCTTTGCCTCCAATGGGGTTCGTAGGAGGGGGAAACTCAGCTAGGGTTTCCTTTAGCTCTTCAATTTCTTGCTTCCCTTCTTCAATTTAGAGTTTGGAAGAGAGGGATTTGGTTGTTTTGAGGTGAAGGCTTTGAGAGGGGTCGTTTTGGGCTTTCTACTATGCTTAGACTTCGGAAAAAATGAAGAAGGGACGGGTTTGGGTCCCTTTTATAGGCCTGGCAATAAGTGGCACACGTACCTGACAAATTTCAGGTTTGCGATCGCATACCCACCGCAAATAGGGTATGCGGTTCGCATTTTGGTCGCAAATCTCACCCCAAAAATCTGTTGCATTATGCGACACAGAAGGGCCAGATTTGCGGTTCGCATTTTCAACAATGCGATCGTATTCTGGTCGCATTTTAGACATTGATTCAGCCCAGAACTCTGTTACATTCTGCGATGGAGGGTGTCATATCTGCGGTCCGCATTTGCGTTATGCGGTCCGCATACTGGCCGCATATTTGACACAATTTCAGCCCAGAACTCTGTCGCAGTTTGCGACCCTAATGGTTGATATGCGGTCCGCATTTGTGCTTTGCGGTCTGCATATCTAGCTATGCGACACCTTTTCCCTTTTTCTTAACTTTAAACCATTTTCCGGGTTCTTGGGTCCTCATATGTGAGCTATTTCACAGTGTATTTTAATGTACGAGTTTTACGGGTTGTAACAGTGCTGAAGTTCAAAATATTAGACGAATCATCGAAATACTTCCAAAGCATGGAAACATGAAACACTTGGTGAACACTTGATGGACTGGTTGCAATGCAAGCTTGTAGTCCATCCCTCCATTCCTCTCCAGCACCTCAAAAGGGCAAATATACCGAGGACTGAACTTGCCCTTCTTCTCGAACCTCATAACACCTTTCGTGGGTGAAACTCTGAGCAATACCTTCTCTCCCACCATGTAGGGAACATCAAAAACCTTCCGATCAACATAACAATTTGTTCTAGACTGTGATGTCTGAAGCTGATCCTGAATCAACTTGACCTTTCCTAAGGCATCCTGAACCAAATCCGTTCCTAACAGCCTAGCCTTCCCCGGCTCAAAACACCCAACTGGAGATCGACACCGCCTCCCATATAAGGCCTCATATGGAGCCATCTGAATACTCGATTAGTAGCTGTTGTTGTAAGGAAAACTCTGCAAGCGGTAGACATTAATCTCAAGAACCCCTGAAATCTATGCACAAGCGCGTAACATATCCTCCAATATCTTAACAGTGCGCTCGGACTGTCCGTCCGTCTGAGGGTGAAATGTTGTACTCAACTCAACCTGTGTGCCTAACTTTCACTGCACTGCTCTCCAAAACTGCGATTTGAACTGCGTGCCTTAATCAGAAATAATGGACACCGGCATGCAGTGAAGGCGAACAATCTCGCGGATATAGATCTCAGCCAACTGCTATGAAGAATAGGTCGTCACCACCGAAATGAAATGCGCGGACTTAGTCATCCGGTCAACAATCACCTAAATAGCATCAAATTTCTTCATGGTTCATGGGAGTCCAACATCGAAGTCCATGGTGATACGCTCCTATTTCCACTCAAGGATCTCAAGCCTCTGAAGCAAACCATCCGACCTCTGATGCTCGTACTTCACCTGCTGACAATTCAAGCATCAAGCTATAAACTCTTCTATATCCTTATTAATTCTGCTGTACCAATAGTGCTGCCTCAAGTCCTGATACATCTTTGCGGCACCCGAATGATTGGAATACCGCGAGCTATGGGCCTCCTGAAGAATCAACTCACATAACCCATCCACATTGGGCATACAACTACGACCTTGCATCCGCAACACCCCATAATCTGCAATAGAAACCTCCTAGGCATCACAATGCTGAACCGTGCCCTTAAGGACAAGCAAATGGGGATCATCATACTGACGCCTCTGATGTGCTCATATAAAGAAGACTGAGAAACCACGCAAGCTAGAACCCGACTATGCTCCGAAATATCTAACCTCAAAAATTGATTGGCCAAGGCCTAAACATCTGATGCAAGTTGTCTCTCCCCAACAAGAATATAAGCAAGGCTACCTATACTGACCGTCTTTCTACTCAAGGCATCGGCCACCACATTGGCCTTCCCGGGATGTACCAAATGGTAATATCATAGTCTTTTAATATCTCCTCCCCCCCTCTGTTGCCTCAAATTAGATCCTTTTTCTTGAACAAATATTGTAGATTCTGATGATCTGTAAATATCTCACAAGACACATCATAGAGATAATGCCTCTAAATCTTCAATGCATGGAACTCTAAATCACGAACCGGGTAATTCTTCTCATGGAGTTTCAACTAGGGTGAAGCATAAACATTCACTCTACCCTCCTGCATCAAGATACACCTAATACCAATATGAGAAGCATCATAATACACTATATGAACCAAATGCTGAAGGCAAAACTATAACTGGAGCTATGGTCAAGGCAGTCTTGAGCTTCCGAAAGCTCTACTCACACTCATCAGACCACCTGAATGGGGCACCCTTCTTGGTCAATCTAGTCAAAGGTGCAACAATAGACGAGAAGCCTTTCACGAAGCGGCAATAATATCCGACTAACCCAAGAAAACTTTGAATCTCAGTAGCTGAATACAGACTAGGTAAACTCTAAGCCGTCACAATCTTCTTCGGATCTACCTCGATCCCCTCACTCGACAGCACGTGCCCTAAGAATGCCATAGAACTGAGCCAAAACTCACACTTGAAGAATTTAGCGTAAAGCTTCTCCTCCCTCAAAATCTGTAGTACAATTCTCATATGCTTTGCATGCTCCTCCTGGCAATATGGGTACACCAGGATATTTTCAATATATACTATGACAAACGAAACAAGATATGGCTGGAACACACTGTTCATCAGATGCATGAATGCTGCTGGGCATTGGTCAGCCCAAAAGACATCACAAGGAACTCGTAGTGACCATAGCGGGTACTTAATCCAGTCTTTAGAATATTCTCGAATCTTCAACTAGTGATACCCAGACCTCAAATCAATCTTAGAGAACACTCTAGCTCCCTAAAGTTCGTAAAATAAGTCATCAATGCATGACAAAGGATACTTGTTCCTAATTGTAACTTTGTTCAACTGTCTATAATCAAAGAACATCCGCATACTACCATCCTTCTTCTTCACAAACAGAACCAGTGCACCCCAAGGACACACTAGGGCTTACGAACCCCTTATCAAGAAGCTCCTAAAGCCGCTCTCTCAATTCCTTCAACTCTGCTGGTGCCATATGATATGGAGGAAAAGAAATGGGCTGAGTGCCCGGCACCTAGTCAATACCAAAATTAATGTCCTTGTCGAGTGGCATGCCCGGAAGGTCTATAGGAAGCAGATTCGAAAAGTCTCGCACTACCAGAACGGAATTAATGGTAGGAGTATCATCACCAATATCCCTCACAAAAGCAAAATATGCCAAACACCCCTTCCCAACCATCCGTTAGGCCTTCAAATACGAAATCACCCTACTGGGAACATAGTCCAGAGAACCTCTCCACTCGATCATAGAAAACCTCGTCATCGCAAACATCACGATTTTAGGTGAGAATCAAGAATAACATGACATGGGAACAACCAATCCATGCCTAGAAATCATGTCAAAATCAACCATATTAAGCAATAAGAGATAAACTCTCGTCTCCAATCCCCCAATGGTCACCACACATGATCGATATACACAGTCCATAATAATAGAATCGCACATCAGTGTAGATACGTGAATAAGCATAAATAAAGACTCACGGGGCATATCCAAATAACGAGCAAAATATGATGATACATATGAATAAGTGGAACCAGGATCAAATAATATGAAAGCATCCTTATGGTACACTAAGACAATACTTGCGATCACTACATCTGAAGCAACAGCCTTTGGCCTGGCAGGAAAATTGTTACAACCCGTAAATTTCGTACGTTAGATTGCGCCGTAAGGTAGTCTACATATAAGGGCCTGAGGACCCGGAAAAGAGTTCAAATAGTCAAGAAAAGAGCGAAAGGCTTCGCAAAGCTGGGTATGCTACCACAAAACCCACATGCGAGCCGCATTTCTCACGCTGAAATCGCAGACCAAGACAGATTTCTGGACAAAGATCAGTGCCAGAAATGCAGTCAGAAGTGCGGTCGCATTTCTAAATGTGAACCGCATATTTTACATAATGTATCGCAAACTAGAACAGATTTCTAGGCAGAAATCTATGTCAGGAATGTGGTCAGTATGCGATCTCCTATTTTTCTGGCTGTTAAACTATATTCTATCTTAGCTGATTCTTTTTCTGGCATTAAGTATAATTGGTCTCCTATTTTCTTATATCTTCTTCCTAAATTAGAGTGTATTATAATTATTTCTACTCCTTCTTGGCTTCTATATGTATTTTCACTTACTGCATATTCTTCCTTGTTCATTTTATATTTATCTCAGAATTGACAAGTATATCTGTTAATATTTTCTTTATTTATTAATAGATAACGGTTGAAATTATTTTTATGTTCATTGAACTGTTTAAGAGAATCTTTCCTACACTTTTTTCTTAATGAATAATTTCTTTTTGTCAAAGTAATCCATTTTATTATTTTTCTTTTATAATCTAAAAGATTCCATCTATTATTATTATGGAAACTAAGTGATCTAAACGAAGGGTGTTTTTTCATTCTCAATACTTAATATAAATACCTATTACTATTTTCATAAGGCAAGGAAGATGATTTCAAAGGGTTACATCTATCATCTCGTTCGCGTTATGGACACGGAGGTGAAGTCACCTACCTTACAATCAATCCCAATGGTCAATGAATTTTCAGATGTTTTTCCAGATGAACTCCCAGGTCTTCCTCCTGAAAAGGAGATTGAGTTTAGCATTGATGTGTTGCCCGACACTCACCCGATTTCTATCCCTCCATACAGAATGGCCCCGACAGAGTTGCGAGAGTTGAAAGTGCAGTTGAAGGACTTGCTGGATAAGGGCTTCATTAGGCCTAGCACTTCACCGTGGGGTGTGCCAGTTTTGTTCGTGCGGAAGAAAGACGGGTCGTTAAAGATGTGTATCGATTACCTACAATTGAATAAGGTTACTATAAAGAATAAATATCCACTTCCAAGGATTGAGGACCTGTTTGACCAAGTTCAGGGTGCCAAATATTTTTCCAAGATTGATCTACGTTCCGGTTATTTTCAGGTGAGGGTCAAGTAGAAGGATATTCCAAAAACAGACTTCCGGACAAGATATGGGCATTCTAAGTTCTTGGTAATGTCGTTCGGGCTAACAAATGCCCCAGCAGCTTTTATGGATCTCATGAATATTGTATTCAGGCCTTATCTTGATATGTTCATGATTATGTTCATTGATGACATTCTAGTGTATTCCCGTTCAGAGACAGAACATACGGGCCACTTGCGGATAGTATTACAGACCCTTCGGGATCGCAAGTTATATGCGAAGCTCTCCAAATGTGAGTTCTTGTTGAACTTAGTAGCATTCCTAGGTCATGTAATATCTAACGAGGGTATTAGTGTCGACACTCAAAAGATCGACGCAGTGAAGAGTTGGCCAAGACCCACAACACCGTCAGAAGTCCGCAGCTTTCTAAGGCTAGCAGGATATTTTTTTTTTTTTTTTT
>MCJB01002035.1:0-24374 GCA_002018475.1 Nicotiana obtusifolia
TGTACCATGCATGGATTAGGGGACACCCTCCACCCTCATTCCCCGCCAGCTATACAGAAAATCCCGCCCCCATTCCACCACTCTCTCAATCCCAGATGGCCAACATCATTGATCATTCCCCACAACATGCACCCGGTTTTCCCCCTTATCATAATTACCCTAGCACTTCAACTCAAACCTTCTATGTTTCACCCGCCAAAACAACTTCGCCAGCTGCTCCTATTTTCGTTCCCCCTCCACAAACAACACTTCACCGATCTTCCAGTGAACCTGTGTTTCCGGCCCCGGATACTCATTACCATACCCCGGAGCCCACTATTAAGATCTCGGATCCTTACTCTTACAACCCCCACTTCGAGCAACATGTTGAGACTGATAAACAACCCAAGAGTGCCGAACAGGAAGAAATGTCCAGAAAGTTGCAAAGTCTGGAACAATCCTTGAGGAACATGCAAGGATTAGGAAATCAAGTGAGTGTGGCATACAAAGATTTGTGCCTGTTTCCTGATGTACAATTGCCCGTTGGATTTAAAATGCCCAAGTTCGACTTATATGATGGACATGGGGACCCTGTTTCTCACCTAAGGGGTTACTGCAGTAAGATGAGAGGCGCTGGTGGGAATGATGAACTGTTGATGGCCTACTTTAGTCAGAGTTTGAGTGGAGCTACCTTGGAGTGGTATACCCGTCAAGATGGTAGCAAGTGGCATACCTGGGATGATATGGCTCAGGCTTTTGCCCGGCACTTTCAGTATAACATAGATATTGTCCCAGATCGCTTGTCCTTGACCAAAGTGGAGAAAAAGCCAAGCGAGAGTTTCAGGGAGTATGGTTTCCGTTGGAGGGAGCAGGCTGCACGAGTCAATCCTCCAATGGAAGAAGAGGAAATGGTCAAGTATTTTCTTCAGGCTTTGGATCCCACTTACTATGGGCATTTGATTTCAGCTATTGGTAAATCTTTTAATGATGTTGTGAAAATGGGAGAGATGGTAGAAGAAGGACTCAAATCAAGTAAGATTGTGAGCTATTCAGCTATAAAGGCAACCACCCAAGCAATACAAGGTGGTGCTGGGAGTTTGCCAGGGAGGAAGGAAAAGGAAGATGTAGCGATGTTCGTCTCGGGGTCGTGGCAAAGTCAAAGAGGTCCACCCCGTCAATATACACATCCACGCCCTCGTCCCCAAACCTACACTCCAGATCCATATAATACCCATCCACACTACTTTCCCTCGTCCGGCCCCCAGGACTCCGTCAGACCACCTCAATACTTTGTCCATCATGGACAGTCATATGCCCAACCCCCTCCTTACCAACACTGGCGTGCTTCTGCACCACAAAATTCCTACCAAGCTCCACAAAATACTTATCCACCTCCGCCCCATTACCAAAACACGAGTGGTCCGCATTTCCGCTCAAGTCCTGAATATAGAAAAGAAAGACAACATAGGAAACAGACTTTCACTCCGCTTGGAGAGTCTTATGCTAGTCTGTATCAAAGGTTGAGACAATTGGACGTGTTAAGACCCATTGAGTCAAAATTTCCAAACCCTCCTCCAAAAAACCTCGACTACTCCCAAAGATGTGTTTATTGTTCTGATACCCCGGGTCATGACATAGAAAAATGTTGGCATTTGAAAAGAGCAATCCAGGAGCTCATCGATACCAACCAAATTGTTGTTCAGAGTCCAGACGCCCCAAATATCAACCAAAATCCTTTGCCGGCTCATGCCGAGACGAACATGATCGAAGTGGTATACAAGGACGGAGAGCCCAAGAAGTCGTGCAAATCTGTTATGATGATTCGGGCTAGCGAGAACAATTTGGTCAAGGAGTCGAATGTTACCAAGGCAAAACCTGTGCCCATCGAGGGAGCTACGGAAAAGGCCAACCCCATCAATCTGAAGTCACCGGTACTGATTGTGAAAGGGGTATCCAAAGATGTCAAAGAAAATCCTGAGGTTCCAAAAGTGATAGTGCAAGGGGTTTCCAGTAAACCCGCCATGGTCGTGAAAGGGGCTCCCACTACCCCTATTATCATTAAGCCTGTAATCCAGATGCCGGTGAGTGATACCACAGCTGTCCCATGGAATTATAAGAAAGTAATAGTGACCTACAAGGGTAAAGAAGTGGATGAAAGTGTGAATGAGACGGGAGGCTTAACTCGTTCCGGGAGGTGTTTCACTCCAGAGGAACTGAGGAAAGCAAAGCCATCTAAGGATAACCAGTTGCCAGTGAAGAAGCCAGTCACCGAGGAGGAGGCCGAGGGGTTCTTAAAGAAAATGAAGGGGCAAGACTACTCTATCATAGAACAATTGAGAAAAACAGCAGCCCAGATCTCTCTCCTATCATTGTTGATACATTCAGAGGAGCATTGCAAGGTTCTAATGAAAATCTTGAATGAAGCACATGTCCCTGATCAAATCACAGTAAATCACCTAGAGAAAATAGCTGGTAAGATTTTTGAGTCAAACAGGATCACCTTTTCAGATGATGAACTTCCCCTTGAAGGCACGGAGCACAACCGAGCTCTATATTTGACAGTGAAGTGTGAAGATGCAGTTGTTTCAAGGGTTTTGGTGGACAATGGGTCCAGTGCAAATATTTTCCCGCTGTCTACCCTGCAGAAGCTGAAAATTGGTACTGACAGGATTCATTTGAATAGCGTGTGTGTCCGGGCCTTTGATGGAGGAGGTAAGGATTCTGTTGGAGATATACTGCTTGAGATATCAATAGGCCCAGTTGAATTCACCATGGAATTCCAGGTGCTTGATATAGCCGTCTCCTACAATTTGTTGCTAGGGAGGCCTTGGATCCACGCAGCTAAAGCAGTTCCATCTTCGTTGCATCAGATGGTGAAATTCGAATGGGATAGACAAGAGGTAGTCGTGCATGGCGAAGGAGATCTGCCGATCGGAAATGACACAATTGTGTCGTACATTGAAGAAGATGACAATAAGGGGCCATGGGTATTTCAGACTTTCAAAACAGTGCCAGTTGCAAAGATTATTGAAGGTGAGCACATTCGGGGTCCCAGGTTATCCTCTGCATCCGTCATGGTCGCGAACGAAATGCTGAAAAATGGTTTTATACCAGGTAAGGGCCTCGGGTCATCACTGCAAGGTTCTGTGCATCCAATATGTTCCAAAGGAAATTTTGGTACATTCAGTTTGGGATTCACACCCACAAATGAAGATATGAAGAGGTTCAAAAACTCAAAACAGAAAGTATGGGCTCTCCCCAAGCCCATCCCACACATCTCCAGATCTTTTGTCAAGCCAGGAGCCGAAAGACCTTCGACTCCCTCAATCATGAAACCGGTGGTCGATGTTGATAAAGAGTTAATCAGAAGGTTCCAAAGTTTGTTTGAAGAGGTCAATATGGTTGAGGTCGGTGAAGGTTCTAGCAGGGCGGATGTGCAGTTTGTTGGCCCGAACGTGAGGCTTAGCAACTGGGAAGTTACTCCTCTCCCCACCAGGAAGGAGTTTTGGTAGTTTGCTTTATTTCTTTTTCTGTTATTTGAACTATTTCAGGGTTGTAATCGAGAGCTTTACTTTTGTTTATTTTGACACTCAAACTCTTATATCCTTTTAGTTTCAATGAAATGCAGTTTCCATCTTTCTATTATTCTTAATAGCGTTTTATTTTGTTTCTTTTGTACAGTTCTTTTTATGCTGGTTGCCATGACATGACATGCATGAGGAATTTTCAGCCGGAATTTAAAAGCCAATCTAATTCTGAAATAACAATCCAGGAAGTAGAGTATGATGATGAGATAGGATATGATGAAGAAGCAGCATTCGAGCAAATCAGTAAAGAGCTAAAACAATTTGAGGAAAAACTGAAACCTAATTTGAGTGAAACTGAAGCAATCAATTTAGGGGACCAGGATGATGTTAGGGAAACCAAAATAAGTGTGCATCTAGAACCATCAGTGAAAGAGGAGATAATCAAAGCATTGTTCGAATACAAAGATCTCTTCGCTTGGTCGTATGACGAAATGCCGGGTTTAAGCACTGATCTGGTAGTCCATAAATTGCCGATTAATCCAGCATGTCCCCCCGTCAAGCAAAAGTTACGGAAGTTTAAGACGGATATGAGTGTAAAGATCAAAGAAGAAATCACAAAGCAGCTCACTGCAAAAGTCATTCGAGTCACTCGATATCCCACTTGGTTAGCTAATGTTGTGCCGGTACCAAAGAAGGATGGTAAGACCAGGGTATGTGTTGATTACCGTGATCTTAACAAAGCAAGCCCAAAGGATGATTTTCCATTGCCAAACATTCACATTTTGATTGATAATTGTGCCAAGCATGAGATTGGTTCTTTTGTGGATTGCTACGCGGGATATCATCAGATCTTGATGGACGAGGAAGATGCAGAAAAGACAGCATTCATCACGCCATGGGGAACCTATTGTTATCGGGTAATGCCATTTGGTTTGAAGAATGCTGGGGCAACTTACATGAGGGCAATGACCACAATGTTTCATGACATGATGCATAAAGAGATCGAGGTTTATGTAGATGATGTGATCATAAAATCAAAGAAGCAGTCTGACCATGTCAAAGATCTGAGGAAGTTTTTCCAAAGACTCCGCAGGTATAATCTCAAGCTCAATCCAGCAAAATGCGCATTTGGTGTCCCGTCCGGTAAATTGCTAGGGTTCGTGGTCAATCGACGTGGTATTGAATTGGATCCATCAAAGATCAAGGCCATTCAAGAATTACCGCCGCCGAAGAACAAAACAGAGGTGATGAGCCTGCTTGGAAGGTTAAATTACATCAGCAGATTTATTGCTCAACTCACAACGACCTGTGAGCCCATTTTTAAGATGCTGAAGAAGAATGCTGCAGCCGAGTGGACTGACGAGTGTCAAGAAGCATTTGATAAGATCAAGAGATACTTGTCAAACCCACCTGTGCTGGTCCCACCAGAGCCTGGAAGACCTTTAATTCTTTATTTGACAGTCCTGGATAATTCTTTTGGTTGCGTGTTGGGTCAACATGATATCACGGGAAAGAAGGAACAAGCAATTTATTATCTTAGTAAGAAGTTCACTCCTTACGAGGTTAAGTACACTTTGCTTGAGAGGACATGTTGCGCCTTGACTTGGGTGGCGCAGAAGTTCAAGCATTACCTGTCATCTCACACCACCTATCTCATTTCTCGTATGGATCCTCTGAAATACATCTTTCAGAAGCCTATGCCCACAGGAAGGCTTGCAAAATGGCAGATTTTACTCACAGAATTTGATATCATTTATGTGACTCGGACTGCGATGAAAGCCCAAGCTTTGGCCGACCATTTGGCCGAAAATCCGGTGGATAATGAATATGAGCCATTGAAGACTTACTTTCCTGATGAAGAGGTTATGTCTATTGATGAGGTTGATCACGACGGAAAGCCAGGTTAGAAATTTTTCTTTGATGGAGCCGCCAACATGAAAGGAGTCGGAATAGGAGCTGTACTTATCTCTGAAACGGGGCAACATTACCCTGTAACAGCTCAACTTCGATTCTATTGCACTAACAACATGGCAGAGTATGAGGCGTGCATTCTGGGGCTAAGGTTAGCCATAGACATGGGAGTCCAAGAAATATTGGTTTTGGGAGATTCAGACTTGTTGGTCCACCAGATTCAGGGAGAATGGGAGACTCGGGATTTAGAGCTCATACCTTACCGACAGTACTTGCATGACCTTTGTCTGCGATTCAGGTCAGTTGAGTTTAAGCACATTCCCAGGATTCACAATGAGGTTGCTGATGCTTTAGCCACTCTAGCATCCATGTTACATCATCCAGATAAGATTTATGTTGATCCCATACATATCCAAGTTCGTGATCAACATGCCTATTGCAATATGGTCGAAGAGGAAATTGATGGTGAACCTTGGTTCCATGATATCATGGAATACATCAGGTCAGGAGTATATCCAACACATGCCACAGGTGATCAGAAGAGAACCATTCGACGTTTGGCCAGTGGATTTTTCCTGAATGGAGGAATCTTATACAAGAGGACTCCAGATTTAGGATTGCTGAGGTGCGTAGATGCCAAAGAGGCTTCAACTCATGGCTGAAGTGCATTCCGGAGTTTGTGGTCCACATATGAATGGGCATGTATTGGCGAAGAAGATACTTCGAGTAGGTTACTATTGGCTCACCATGGAACGGGACTGTATCAGTTTTGTTCGCAAGTGTCATCAGTGCCAGGTACACGGTGATCTGATCCATTCTCCTCCGTCTGAATTGCACACAATGTCTGCACCATGGCCTTTTGTTTCTTGGGGCATGGATGTTATTGGGCCTATTGAACCGGCAGCATCAAATGGGCATAGATTTATTCTGGTGGCCATTGATTACTTCACCAAGTGGGTCGAAGCTGTAACTTTCAAGTCGGTGACCAAGAAGGCGGTGTCGGATTTTGTTCATTCAAATATCATTTGCCGATTCGGAATTCCCAAGGTGATCATAACAGACAATGCTGCTAATCTCAACAGTAATTTGATGAAAGAGGTATGCCAACAGTTCAAGATTATGCATCGGAACTCCACTCCATATCGCCCCAAGGCGAATGGAGCTGTCGAGGCTGCCAACAAGAACATAAAGAAAATACTTCGTAAGATGGTTCATGGTTCTCGGCAATGGCATGAAAAGTTGCCTTTTGCATTATTGGGTTATCGAACTATTGTTCGTACTTCAGTGGGTGCAACTCCTTATCTGTTGGTATATGGAACTGAGGCAGTTATACCAGCAAAAATTGAGATTCCGTCTCTTCGGATCATTGCAGAAGCCGAAATTGATGATGACGAGTGGGTCAAAACCCGGCTCGAGCAATTGAATCTGATTGATGAGAAAAGGTTAGCCACAGTATGTCATGGTCAATTGTATCAAAAGAGAATGGCAAGAGCATACAACAAGAAGGTGCGCCCTCGGAAATTTGTAGTGGGCCAGATGGTATTGAAACGTATTCTCCCTCACCAGGCGGAAGCTAAAGGCAAATTCTCCCCAAACTGGCAGGGACCGTTTGTCGTGACCAGAGTGTTGCCTAATGGTGCCTTGTATTTAACAGACGTGGAAGGCAAATGTGTAGATATGGCTATCAATTCTGATGCAGTCAAGAGGTACTATGTATGAATTCTTTCACTCGTTTTCAATTGTATTCTGTACTTGGCACAGTCGAAGTTGAAATGACGAAGGTATTTTGTTCCGCTACCCAAACACTTTCATCCTTTGTCTACCCTTTTGAGCCTTAGTTATTTTCTTTCACATCCCTCTTTTGGAATCCATGGCAGAATACGAAAAGAAGGAAAAGGAAAGAAAAAGAAAAAGAAAAAAAAGAAAGAAAAAAGAAAAGAAAAAAACGAAAAAGAAAAAAAAAGAAAAAGGAAAGAAACAAAAAACAAAAGGAAAAGGAAAACGTTTGAACTACGTTCGACCTGATTCCTTTTAAAGGATACGTAGGCAGCCTTTACGGTTCGATCCCATCAAAACAAAAATTAAAATTTCCTCAGACCCCAAAAGAACTGGGGCAGGAGTTTTTGAAATTGGAAAAAAACATGATTCCGAAAGTTGTAATTTTACCCCTATTGTTATCTTGAATTATTTTGAGCTTTCATGCCGCCCTTTCTTTCTAACCCTATCCAAAAGCCTCATTACAGCCCAAAGAAAGACCTTCCGATCAATCTTCGGGGATGCAGAGTCAAACAAGGTAGAGACATGATTCGCACCAAGGGCAACACTTCATTGATGATGAGAGAAAATAAAAATGAGAGGGTCTTATTGGTGAAAACCCTTGCAGGCACCATAAGGCGATGGTGAGATGAGAGAAAATAAAAAATGAGAGAGTCTTCTTGGTGAAAACCCTTGCGGGCACCATAAGGCGATTGTGAGATGAGAGAAAATAAAAAATGAGAGTCTTATTGGTGAAAATCCTTGCAGGCACCATAAGGCGATAGTGAGTTGAGAGTCAAACAAATGAGAAGCTGATTAGTGAATTTTTCGGGATACTACAAGTCAAATGGGCTCGCAACTTCACAGAGAGATGGGATCAGTGAAAGCCGGTTTACGAGGTATAGACTCAGGTCGTGAGCTGAATATGATTGGTTGGTTGGATCAGGCTGATCAATCCGAAATGCATGTCATGATCATTGGAGTCGGTTGTTTTCTCAGATAAGTCTTTTTCTTTTTATTTTCCTTCGCATGAACATTTTTGTGTTCAAAATCTTCCTTTGACCTTTTGTCCCAAAATCGTTACGCTTTGCTTTTTGAGTCTATCATTAGGAGTTTCTTTCGGTTTCCCATGTCGAATAAGCAAGAAAAGATTTCAAGTTTACTACCGGCTTCTCAATTGCACAAAGCCGAACTCGGCCGAGCATATTATGACTTAGAATGAGGGTATGCAAATAGTTGAAGTTCAGGCAGCAAGGCAATTCTTGAGTTTTGAGGAAATACAAGGATGTAACAGCGCCCGGAATGAAAATGCAAAGCAACATGCAAGGTTAAAAATTCGGTTCGTTCAGAGCTTATGATCCAATATCAATCAATGGTCAAACCACTCTTTGCTCGCCTAAAGCCGCTGATCAGAATGAAGCATGTCAGTCAGCAAAAACGCATTCCCCAGCAAGAGTGAGAACTTGAACACACTTCCCAGCAGAAGCAGACCCTCAGCGATGACGCCGCAAACTAACCACCACATTTTTCAAACTAACAAGATTTTATATGAAACAGGGGGCATGAAAGTTTGTTAATCAACAAAACCTTCTTGCGAAGAAGACATGCTTAGGAGGCAAAAAATTTCCGTTCAGAACTCCCCAAACAAAGAGCATGGCCTAGGTAAATTCAGCTTTTAAGTTTTTCAGGACCCTCCTGTATAATGGGAATTGGCTTTTAAATGTTCATGACCCTCCTATATAATAGGAATTAACTTTTAAATTTTTAGGACCCTCCTGTATAATGGGAATTAGCTTTTAAATTTTCAGGACCCTCCTGTATAATGGGAATTGGCTTTTAAGTTTTTCAGGACCCTCCTATATAATGGGATTTAGTTTTTAAATTTTCAGGACCCTCTTGTATAATGAGAATTAGTCTTTTAGTTTTTCAGGACCCTCCTGTATAATGAGAATTAGTTTTTAAATTTTTAGGACCCTCCTGTATAACGGGAATTAATTTTTAAATTTTCAGGACCCTCCTGTATAACGGGAATTAGCTTTTAGTTTTTCAGGACCCTCCTGTATAATGGGAATTAGCTTTTAAATGTTCAGGACCCTCCTGTATAATGGGAATTAGTTTTTAAATTTTCAGGACCCTCCTGTATAACGGGAATTAGCTTTTAAATTTTCAGGACCCTCCTGTATAATGGGAATTAGTTTTTAATTTTCAGGGCCCTCCTGTATAATGGGAATTAGCTTTTAAGTTTTTCAGGACCCTCCTGTATAATGGGAATTGGCTTTTAAATGTTCAGGACCCTCCTGTATAATGGGAATTAGCTTTTAAATTTTTAGGACCCTCCTGTATAATGGGAATTGGCTTCTAAGTTTTTCAGGACCCTCCTATATAATGGGATTTAGTTTTTAAATTTTCAGGACCCTCCTGTATAATGAGAATTAGTCTTTTAGTTTTTCAGGACCCTCCTGTATAATGAGAATTAGTTTTTAAATTTTCAGGACCCTCCTGTATAACGGGAATTAGCTTTTAAATTTTCAGGACCCGCCTGTATAAAGGGAATTAGCTTTTAAGTTTTTCAGGACCCTCCTGTATAATGGGAATTAGCTTTTGAATATTCAGGACCCTCCTGTATAATGGGAATTAGCTTTTAAGTTTTTCAGGACCCTCCTGTATAATGGGAATTAGTTTTTAAATTTTTCAGGACCCTTCTGTATAATGGGAATTAGCTTTTAAGTTTTTCAGGACCTTCCTGTATAATGGGAATTAGTTATTAAATTTTCAGGACCCTCCTGTATAATGGGAATTAGTTTTTAAATTTTTCAGAACCCTCCTGGACAATGGGATTTAGTTTTGAATTTCCCAAAATCTTCATGAGTAGCGAGATTCACTTTTATAAGTCTTAGAAGTCTGTTAGGCAGTAAGTTTTAAGTCCGCGCAGATATGACTAAGCCCCAAACTGGGGCAGAAAGTTTGTTGTTTGTTTTATTGTCGTGATAGCAGGCACCCACCTGGATAACGAGGGAATACAATTCAAGTTCCACCAACAGGAGCCCGCCTAAGAACAGGGTCGAGTCAAGCTAAGAATGGCAAAAGATCGCGTCAAGAATGCGGGTCAACTGTTCAAGAAACACAATAAGATTCAAGATCAAGTTTCAAGAAGTTCGTAGATAGGAATCTTGTAATTCATAGCTGTTAGATGTAGTTAGTTTAGCCTCTTGTTTTCCGTCTTGGTGTAATAAGGAGCGCAGCAGACAGTATCAGCAGCAGCAACGCAATCACAACTTCTCGGTAATTCCATCTATCAAAAAATTTTCAGAACTACACTGACCTGATTCCTTCATAGTCAAGATATGTAGGCAATCCTTTAAGTAGGATTCGGTCAAGCTCTTTTCGATTCGGGTAGGCAAAATCCCACAGATTTGCTCATTTGTCTTTGCCCGAAAACTCTTCGTGCTTTCGAGCAAAGAGCGGCAGCTGTGAGCACGTGATTTTTGCCATACCCGAACTACCCTATAAAACTTTTTTTTTATTAAATAATTTTTAATTAAGTATTAGTCATTTTAGGAATTTTATTAGGTTTAATTACTCATTTGTTAATTAACTAATTCATAAAAATACTAAAAAATATCATGCATTACACTTAGGATCAAGGTGGCATTTTAAAATTAAGTTAGTAATTAATCATCTTACAAAATTGAAAATCACAAAATTACTACATTTTACAATTTCCTTTAATTTTAATTTTTTCATTTTTTCTTAGATTAAAGGGTTTTGTAGATTTATAAATAGTATTTAAATTAATGTCACATTTTAGGTAAGATTAAGAGTTTAATTATTAAGTGATGTAATTATTAAAATTAAATAAAAAGGATTTTTAAATCATGAAATTGGATTGGGTTGGAATTTAAACCAATTCAGCCTAAAACCAATTGGCCCAATTCCAATTAGACCATACTGGACCGGCCAACTCCCCCCATCAGCCAAACTGATTTTACCCCTCTTATTTTTGATCTGGGCCGTCGATCTTCACAGATCCGACGGCCACGAATTAACCCCACCCCCATATAAAATATCCCATTCCAAACCCTAATCCATCTCCTCTTTTCCTCCACCCAAACACACCACCGCCGCAGCCTCACCATCTCTGCCGATTCACCGCCGGAAATCGTCCAAACTCGAACGAGTTGAAACCCCAACTCGTCCGTGGTCCCCCCTTCTCCCCACGTACCCCAGCTCTAACAAACTCTGACAGAAAAAGATTTTTGCATTCGAGTGTTTCTTGCATTTAGGGACCATTTTCGGGTCGAATGGGGACCGTGGATCGATTCTCAGTCGATCCACGCCTTCCATCTGTCCCGATTTGGTTTCAAAAGAGATTTGGAAGATTTTCGGTTTGGTTTTTCTTTTTCTGTTTTTTTTTCGTTTTCATTTTTGGGGTGGGGTTTCGGAAAAGGGTTTTGAAAAGAGGGATTATATATGCTAGAGTTTTGGGGGTATCTGGGAGGGGGAGAAAAAACGAAGAAGAAAAAAAAGAGAAGGAAAAACGAAAAGTGAAACAGAGGAGAAACAAAAAGCAAAACAAAGAAGGAGAAACAGAAAGCAAAAACAAAGAAAGAGAAACGAAAGAAAAAAACAAAAGGAAGAAACGAAAAAGAAAAACGAAAGAAAGAAGAAAAACAGCAAAAAGGAAAACTGAAAAAGAAGAAAAAAAGAACGACAAAAGGGTCGGCTAATTTTTCGGAGGCACGAGAAGTTGTGATCGTTTGCTGCTAGTCGTCGTTACGGTCTCGCGTCGCGGCTTCTGATTTATCATTGTTGCTTCTTGAGAGGTTCGTTTCCTTTGTGTTTTTTTTTTTTTNGAGACAAAGAAAGAAGGAAAACAGTAAAAAAGGAAAACTGAAAAAGAAGAAGAAAAGAACAACAAAAAAAAAAGGGTCGGCTAATTTTTCGGAGGCACGAGAAGTTGTGATCGTTTGCTGCTAGTCGTCGTTACGGTCTCGCGTCGCGGCTTCTGATTTATCATTGTTGCTTCTTGAGAGGTTCGTTTCCTTTGTTTTTTTTTCTATCGATTAAGTATTGTCAATGTATGTTTATTTTCTCGACTTGAGATAGTAGTGTATTGCTATCGAAATCCTAGTTGATTTATTACTATTCGGATGCAATCCTTTGCTGAAATTTGCATTTGTTAACTGCCTCTATTGATTCCGGTTTAGCTATTGTTGTACTGCTAGAACATTTGAACTATTGTTGAGCTACTGTGTTTGAAAGCTGTATGTTAAAGCTTCTTTTGGTTACGCTCCTATTCTAAAATGATTTTCTTCACAATATACAAAGTTACATGTTGTTAGTGATTAAACAATATTAGCATAAAGTGTTAAGGAAGTGAACGACATAAACATAAATCGTGATTGATGGTTGTAACTAAGCTCTCCATCGGGTATTTGCATTAAAATGTTGCTGCCCTGCTGTTGGAAATGGTTTTGAGGTTTCTGTGGCAATTAAGTGAACGTTAAATATATGCTATTCATCGGATAATCATTGACAAACAATCGATAATGCTTTCTGCCCATGTTCTAAAATGTTTGAATCTACTGCGTGCCTAAGATTACTGTTGGTGAATGACGGGCAGTGGGAGGGAATTTGAACATTAAGATTAAAAGGCTGAACTTATATTGTTGATTCATTTGCTTCAATAGCTAATCGGTAGTAGCATGCTAGGCTCGTTATCACTAAATTGAAATTCATGAATTAGAATTTGTTTTAATTAATCTCAAGTGTTTACTGTTTTCAACTCTCCAATAGACATGTATTCTCTTTATATTAAAGTTAAGTGTTAGTGGAATGACTTGTGAGGCTATAATTGATATGAATTTTTATGTGCTAATGGAAGAGGATTAAGAAGAAACTGGAAGTGATAAGAATCATTTTCCTTGTTTTCATTTAGTTTATTCCATTTAGTTCATTCAATGGTTTGAAATTAAATACATATTTAATGGATTGTTTATTTCTATCTTTGTATGTTTGTTGCGTTCATAACTGTTTCTTTGTGGCTGAAAGGCTGGTGTTTTTTGGGGGGAATTAATTGTTAAGAAAAGATGAGCATGAATTGAATTCTCCAGTTATTTAATTTTTTTTATTTATTATTATTTTTAGTTTACTTTGTTATATTATTCGATAGTAGCATGTTTAGGCCGACCACACTTGGGTAGGCAATATTAGGATGTTTTATTAATTTTTCTGTTTTCGAGGTTTGAGGTCGTCTCCCTTAGTTAAATTTGTCCGGGGAATGCCCCGAAGGATTTATGTATATTATATTCCGGGGAATGCCCTGAAGTACTTGTATCTGGAGGCCAAAAGCAAAACTCGTAGTATTTTAGTTTTTGTTTTCTTTTTTCTTTTATTAGGCGGGAACAACCTCGAACCTCGTGTGTGTTTGTTTTCTTCTGTGTGTGTTTTATCTCAATTCAAATATTCTAAAAGCCAATTAAATTGAGTATGCAACCGTGATTTTTCACGGGACTCGGGGAATGCCTAACACCTTCTCCCCGAGTCAAATGAACCCCCTTATCCAAATCTCTGGTTCGAACTTGACTTAGAGTCTAAGTTCTGAAAGGGTGGCCTGACGCACCGAAATCAATCGTCAGGTGGCGACTCTAAATTTATTTTTGTCACTATTTAAAATCTTTTTTTCGAGTTTTATTAGATCTTTTATTTATTTGAAAGGTTTAGTAAAATCGCGCTCAAAAAAGAGGGGTGACAATTGAGATTCAGACCTCAGATTGAGGTCGAATTTCGAAACAAATCACATAACCGGGCTCGATGGTGAATGTGTAATCGGGTTTTGGTCCGAACCTCGGGTTTTGGCCAAGCGGCTCGAGGTTGACTTTTGTTGACTTTTTCAAAAATCTTTAAAGATTGAATCGTTTTCACTCGTGGGTAGTTTCTAAAGCCTATTTTTAATTGTTTGAACTATATTTGATTAGATTTGATTGGTTTGGAGGCTAATTATAAAGAAAAATCCGTGGTTGAGCATTGATTTTATTGTAGAGTGAGGCAAGTGTTGTGATTAACCTTGACTTGAAGGATTAGAACTTGTTGATATATTTGCTACGTGCATTAAGTGTGGGGACGATGTATATGTGAGGTGATGAGTATATATTATTGGGTTATAGCATGTGGATGAAAATTATCTTTATTATATTATGTTGTTTCTTTGCCTTGTTTTCCATGCTTAGATTAGACTGTTACTTCTTTAATATCTGCCTGTATTTATTGTTCACTTTAAAGATGTTGAAAATTTTGAAAGTCGAGTTTGTTATCATGGCACTATAATTGAAGAGAAATTGCTTCCCACCTTAGTTTTTGCTATTTTGAATTTATGTTGTTGCTGGTGAGGAAGAGAGAAAAGTACGAAGAGTGTTGACGTGCCTTATTTGACTTCATTATCATTTAGATGAGAGATTGAGAGGATTAAAGCACGACGGGTGATGCTGTACCGTTGGCTGATCAGTACCATTTATTATATCATGCGAGAAAGAGAGTAAAAGCACGAAGGGTGATGTCATGCCATTTATTTATGATATTGCATGGCGTGAATGAGAGTAAAAGCACGGAGGGTGATACCGTGCCCTTTTATCTCCTTGGCTTATGTGATTCCCGGATTGATGAATTACTTAATTACATTATTGCTTATTTCAAAAGATATTATTTGGTGGTTTCATACTTGCTATTCTTATGATATTCCCCTTTTCGTATGTCACTCCCGGTTAATTATTTAATTGCACTATTTATTATTCTGTTTCTCCATGTAATACACACACACACACACACACACACATCTGTTTAGGTTTCAAGTAGGTGTCTTGTCGTAGTCTTGTCACTAACTCGTCGAGGTTAGGCTTGATACTTACGGAGTATATTAGGTCGGTTGACTCACGCTATACATTTGCAGTTCTTGTGCAGATACTGGTGTTGATCCCATCGGTGTCTAGTGGTGTTCTACTCGTATTCAGCCACAATTGGAGCCTTGAGGTATAGCTGCACGGCGTCCGCAGCTCTGAAGTCCTCTTATTTATCTATTCTACCATTTATCTAGTTTCAAACAGTTGTACTTTGTTTCAGACCATATATGTAGCTTTCTAGTTTCTCATGTACTTGAGACACCAGATTCTAGGAGGTATTTAGATATCGTCATTAGTATTTTATTACTTCATTTTAGACTATTTTGGTTTATTTTTATTAATATTTTATTTTGAATTGCTAAAAATTGGTCAAGTAATCTAGCTAACGTTGGCTGGCCTAGCAAGTGAATTGTTAGGCACCATCACGGTCTTGAGGGCGCCGAGTCATGACATGAAATTTGTGTGTGTTGGGAAGGGACATGGGATTTAAGATTGATAAAAAATTATTCGTATTTCGTATATAAATCGTAAATATTTAATATATGCTATTTTATACTCCTTCGCTTCTCATTAGTTGTTATCAAGGGCAGCTCGATGCACAAAGCATCTTGCATTCATGTAGGGTCTGGGAAAGGATCGCAACTTAAGGGGTGTGATGTAGCTAGCCTACACTACTGCATACATTAATGGTTGCTTTTACAACTAGAACCCGTGACCTATAGGTCACATGGAGACAATTTTCTCATTTGGTTGTTATATTTACTAAAAATTGCCATTTTAGAAAAATCAATACAGAAGTATTAATTTCTTTTAAAATAAATTTACCCTTAGCATTAGTTGTTCTAGAACTAAGAGGCACGTAAAAGTTTACTTGTTTATTGAAAATAAATTAATGTGATCAAAGATAAAGAATTAGTAAGTGTAAATTTGTCAAATTATATTATTAATATTTTCTTTAAAACGTCTAAAAATTTATCCCGAGTTCCTCATAACTAATGGGAACAAAAAGAGTATACTTTTTTAACTTAATTGTATTCCCTCCGATTCATAATAAGTGAGCTTTTGGCCTTTTATTTTTGATTCAAAATAAGTGTCTTTTTTACATAATCAAGAATGAATCAAATTTAATTTTTAAATTTGCCCTTATTTACATATCCCAAATGTTTCAAGTTAACAATATATAAATTTTAATTAAGGGTAATTTAATCAAAAGTTTTTTTTTTAGAGTTAGTATTTTCTTAAAATGTGTGCCAAAGACCAAAAAGTGGTTTAATGTGGAGAATCTTAATTAATATATCTTCACATTAACTTATCATTTAATTATGTTAAATTTCATGTAATTATGTAAACAACACAAATGAGTTAGCAACTTCCCAAGTCAGTATTTGATGTGGTCAAGTCAATATTTGAACAACTATAATTAGCAACTTGGCGAGTTTTAATTTTCAAAGTCCATTCAAAATTTTATTAAACTGAAACTTTTGTCACTATATGTAGTAGGCACTTTGCAAAATAATAATTACTCCACAGCATGAAAAATGTGACATGTAAAACAATTGGCAATCAATTTATGCATGTCCATTAGTTCATAACTTCATATGATCCATGCATATCCTACATATGAACATATTTTGTAGATCAATAGTAGTTGAACTTCAAATTTATGATTTACAATTTGATAGAATCTATTAGATATGACACCTAAGTTTATTAACACCTATTTAAGGAGAATATTACTTGAGCCAATTCATAACTTCATATTAAGATATATATTACCACCCTCTCTCATTTTTCAAGAATCCAAATTTAGAAGATTTCCCATAAAAAATCACTAAAATGGCCTCAACATTATCTTCATTTCTATACTTATTATTAGTTGTGATATCATCTTTTTCGATACCAATTCAACCCGAGCTTTCCCAATATACTTCATCTACTGATGTAACTGAATTTTACTCACTACAACAGTGTTGGGCTGCAATGGAAGATTTGATGGTGTGTGGTTATGAGATTTCTGAGATTCTTGGAGGAAACTTAGGGGGTGGTTTAATGAGCCTAAATGTTGTAAGTGAAGAGTGTTGCAAAGCTATCAATGAGGTTATAAATAAATGTGCCTTTTATGGTCTTAATCCACTTAACTTTTTTGTTCCTCCATTTGTTAAGGATTTGTGCTTCAATGACAAAGGAAATGGAGTCCCTTCTACACCTTTTCCTTTTGTAGTTGATCCCTATGGTCCCTTGAATTAGATTGAGTTTGAGAAATAGTCTCTCATTTCTTGTCTTCATGGAGTAATCTTCACTTTTTTCTTTTTTTTCCTTTTTCAATTACTGAATTGATAGATAGAGCGATATGGACAGTGATGATTCATACCATCAGTACCAGCTCTCTTGGAATTTTTAGAACTCGTAGTAGTACTTGTTGTTTATCTTTTTAAATTTTCTGCTTTTCGTAGCAGGATATATTGTTTCCTACAATTGTCGAAGAAAGGTGTCCTGCAGTAATTTTTGCCTTGGGGTTCTTAATTATGTAACGTTATTAAATTAAATTTCATATCAAGGATTTGTAATTTTTGCAGCCTATGTAATACTTAATTTGTTATTTTATATACAATTAATTTGCAATTACTCTCTCTGTAAGGTAATAGATCAATCAAGGAGCCAAAATTCTGTAGTAAGAAAAAACGGGGTCACAAGTTTGAAAATTTCAGAAAAGCAATTAACGTGAACTGAAATATGCAATCCTTCATTTTTTTTTTACCAGTCTAGAATAATTAATGCTGTGGTTTCGTTTAGTGAATCGCTTGATTTCAACTGAAAGGAAGACAAAACTGACTTTAATATATGGTAGTAGTCTATTTTGGGTTCAAGATTCATATACTCCCTTTGTCCCAATTTGCGTAAATATTTTACGTTTCTTGAAATTTAAATTTTTAAATTTTAATGATATATCTAAACATAAAAATTTTAAAATTTTCGAAATAAAGTTACATACTTGAAAATTACGTAAATAGTATTATAAATTATAAAAATTAATAATTTAAAGTATTTAAAAAAATATTAAAAGCTACAGTCAAAACAACTCGTTCGATTTTTTAAATCTCGACACTGTAACATAAATTGGAAGGGAGGGATAATATATTTATAATCAATTAGCACGATTACGAAAACTTTCTAAAACATGTTCACGCAGTATCTGAAATAGCAGTTTAAGTACCTTTTGCACCATCAGTATATTTTTGTCTGCTAAACCAATAATTGCTCCATTTTTCATTTCAATCTAAAGGAAAATCAATTAAAAATATATATATAAGCGTGAGTGAAATTTGTTTTCTTTTTATCGTTTATTTAAGGTGTTAGCTGAGTAAAGATTGATTTAGAGCTCGGTCCTTGTTATATTTTATGATCTTTTAGCCCGAATATACAATTCTAGTTATCAACTGATCAAATGAGTACTTCAAGCTGATTTGAGCTTTAAAATCTTTCATCCACTCAATTAAATGCGTAAACTAATTTCTTTCTATCAATCAGATTATTTGGGCAAATTCAAATCCCAAGTCGACTTGAGCAATGATGAAAATGCGATGTTTGCTCTCTTCTCAATTCTTTAAAAACTAGAAGAAATGTTTTTATACGTAAGCATAACAATCGTCTTTTTTCCTATCCAATAAGGGACAGTTCTTTTGTGAAAGAAACCAGTTTAAAAATTCAATTTCCCTTCATTTCATAGTCACACTTTTACTCAAAAAATTCAACAATTACGGCAACATTGTCTAATGCGGACACACGTATAGACTATAGTATTGGAAATTTAAAATAATTATAGAAGTAGCTATTAAAAATGTTTTCAGTGTCCGAAAATGGAGTAGTGAATAAATGAAATTATAAAAACAAAATAACAGAAAGAATATTTATCGATAGAAAGTATTATTCCCATTTATAAATTTTTGTCAGACGTCCCTCGCAAACTGCAAATAAGATGAAAGTCACCAATAAAGATTGTAATGGAGTGATATGTTTTTCTGCCTCCTTAACCAGAGGTCTAAGGTTCGAGCGCTGGACTAGAGTCGTCTTTATTAGAAGTCTAGGATTTGAGCGCTAGGCTGGAGTCGTCTTTGTTAGAGAGTGTTTTACCTCTAATATGGGACTTTATTTCACTTGTCTGGTCAAAACTTTTAAATAATCACGATAGTGCTTAGTCCATCCAATATTCTTGGTCAGCATACATGCTTTTTTATTGCACTATATTGAAAAAAGATTAATTGACTCGACTCTTGAAACTAAACAGAGATACATAATTAACTTGGAACAGAATAAATATATACGTATAGGTGAACAATTGGGCAAAAGAAACGTATAACACATGAAAGATACAAGGTGAAAATGCCCAAACTGTTAAGTAAATATAGTGAGAACTAATACCGTACTTTTAAGTATGTCATAAAATGCTTAAATAATCACATGATACAAGCTAAATGAAATTGCTGAGACGACAGTTTCAAAAACAATATCTCTTGTATCCACATATATAAATACCAAACTAGCTCCCACTTCAATTTGTCCCTCAAAATTTACAAACCCACTCTACAAAATCTCTTTAAAACCTAGCCAACAATCTTTAATTCATACTTCTCCAATTTAACAAATGGCTGGCCCTAGAGTTATATATTCAACAATAGTAACTATTTTATGCATAAAAATGTTAACTGCGCCTATTTTTGCTCAAGAATTTAATGCAGGGCTATTGCCAGGATTATTCCCAATAAATCCTGAAGAGATAAGAAAATGTTTTCAAACAGTGACAACAATTCCTCGTTGTATTGAAGAAATATTAACTTCTTTCTTGACAGTTCAACTTAATTTGCTTGGTACTCAATGTTGCAAAGCAGCTTTGGAAATTGATGATAGTTGTTGGCCAAAGATTTTCCCTTTTAATCCTTTCTTTCCTCCTGATCTCAAGAATTTTTGCTACACTCAACCAGGAATTATACCCTCTCCGCCGCTATTTTGAATATTCAAGAACTCGCCAGATTAATCGAGTCAGTAAATTTCGAGTAGAAAGCATAAGTGTGAGAATATTTGATATTTTTGGATGGTCGTGAAGAGGAATGATTTTATGTGAAACGTTGTTATTCCTCAAAAGTGCTCTGGTGGTAATAGGGTGTTATTGTCACTAACATTATGTTTTTCTTTTTTCCCCTCTTTCTTTAGTTATTATGTTAAGGGATACCTACTAGCTAGTCTTATAAGTTTGGCTACCACTTCTATTACTAAGATTACTTTTATCTTTTTGACTTATAAAAGTTTAAAATGTCCCACTTGCTCAAATTTTAGTTAGATGTAAAACTCGTAATTGTTGTGATAGGAAAATCTATTTATAATATAGTTCAAAAAAAGTGGTATCACATTTTCTTATTCTTTCTTATTCATTCACTTCAAAGCGGTTGTGATACCCCAAGCAAATTTCGTATCGATAGAATACGGAAGAGATGTTGGATATATAAGTAAACAAGCCTTAGATCCTAAAAACGTATTTTAAAGTCGTTCACGCCTAAGCTTAACGAATAATATTACTAGTGGGTTGGACTGTTACACCAGTTCTATTGGATTGTGATAAAGGTGCTCCAACTCGGAGGCGGATGTTATGTGTTATCAACGTGTTCAATTGAATCCATAACTTTCGAGGCAGAGTAAAATTTTAAATGTTAAATTATGATCTGTTGCTTAATCCATATTTATCCAACCTATTTTTTTCCCTCGGTAAATGTTAGACAAGTTGTGTTAGGATATATTTATTGCCTCAATCTTCATAGGATGAATGGACAAGGCCTAATACTACGAAAAGAAAATGAAAAAAAAAAAAAAAAAAAAAAGTCTTTATTGGATCATCCTAACATGACTAGTCTCATTGTCTGATAATTCGATCGGTTATTTGAAAGATTTCCTAATTTTGCAATCAAACACTACTAAAAATTTGGAATTAGCTATGAACTTCACTGCTAATTTGTTATTAAATTACTCATATAGCTAATAGAATTTTTTGACAATTTATTACGAATTAAGATTTGTAACGAGTTTTGTTGTTTAGCTATCGAATTTGTTCGTCCCTAATTCTTTTTTTCTTAGTAGTTGAAGTTTTTCTCTTTTCAAACGATGGTTTAATACTTGAATGATATTATTGTTTTTCTTTTAAATTCTATCTTTAATCATCTGTCTGTGAAAGTGAAAATAGCAATGATCTTTTCATCAAGAGAAAATATTAACTCAGAAGCAAAAAAAATATTAACTGAAAATTTTTATGTCCCGGATTGTCCACCTTGTAAATAATAACCACTATAATTTTTCGTTTACTTGAATATTTGACTATAATTGAATGGTATTTTGATCTATAAATAATAGGTCATTGAGTTAAATGTCGTTAGATACAGATCTCATTATGCGTTAATCAATATGGTTTTTCTTTTTCTCGAATTTTGTATAATATAAAATGCTACTATAGTATGTCCAGTACAATCTTAACTTATAGACTATTCTATCTCATGTCAATCGTTAGTAACATCACTGCTAACATATTAACACAAAGATAAAGGGAAAACGATTTTTGAAATTTGTGATTTTAAATATATTATGATATTTATATAATAATATATAATATCGTTAAGAATAAAATGAGAAATTTAAAATTATGTTTAATTTAAGATGATCAGATTTTTTTCTTTTTTCCTTGAAATGCACAAAAATAGAAAGTCAATGTGATCAAATTTTCGCTGTGAGGTTTGACCTAAGTTTCAAACTTAAAACCCTAAGGCACTAATTAAGAAGACGAAAGTTTAACAAAATCTGATCATAATGTTTAAAGTTTTGACAAACAAATTAACCTATGAATAAACGAGTTTGGGACGAGCGAGGTAAATCTTTTTTCTTTCTTTTTTCCTCCTAACATATTCCTAACGGTCAAGCTTTTCTGTCAGACAAGGTAACTTCATCGTAAAATTGAATTAGTAATACTTTTTAACAACGGGACTAAAGGTGAACAAAGCTGAAATCTTTGAAGGGTCATTTTTTTATATTCAAATTTAAAGTGTGCATAGGAGCTCATTTCCTCGTCTGTGTTGGGCTGTCAGTTAAATAATGCTTTCTTCGTCTCAATTTATGTAACATTTTTTTTTTTTTGGTCAGTTCCAACAGAAATAGCATATTTTTATGTTTTGTAACAATTTAACTTTGAACTGCTTCGCTTCAACCTTAATGAGATGATTTAAACCAACATAAATATTTATGACTCATTTTAGACGATAAATTTTAAAAGTCTTCATGCGTGCTCGTCAAACACCGTCACATAAATTGGGACGGAGAGAGTACTTAAGTTTATGATAACAGTTATAGTAATAGTTGATTTAGAACATTTAAACATGTCATTAAGTTTCTAAATTAAACTGCCTAAAATGTTATCACAAGCGTTTAACGTTGATAAGGATCATTTAAGCATGTCATAAAGTACCTTATATTATGACAACCGTTTATAGTTGATAAGGATCATTTAAGCATGTCATAAAGTACCTTATATTAAACTGCAACCTTAAAAGCTAGGCAATTAATGAAGATTAATAACGTTATTTTCACATCTTAAAAAGAGAAATAAACCCAAATTCGCTTAGCTCTAGAGGCAAAAATATAACTAAGCTTCTTCTTTTCTCCTCCTAAAATAAAATGCCTCGAGTTATTACTTTCATAAACATGAAAGTAATTTTCGTTTTATGCATATTAATCGTGATTAAACCTAGCACCGGGCATGTAGTAGTCGGTGTCGAAGGTTTTGGGCCGGGCTTTTCAGGTGGGCTTCCTAATACTGGCCCATTTTCATGGAGTTTTAGTGGGCCTGAAGCTGAAAAATGTGTAGCAGCTCTTAAAAATACTCCAGGGTGTATTCAAGAAATATTTGGCTCTTTGTTCATTCCATTTCATTTTCATTCTATTGGGCCTCAATGTTGCAAAGCTGTTATTGACATTCAAGATAATTGTTGGCCCAAGATTTTTCCGATAAGCCCGCTCTTTCCGTTTACACTCAAGAACTTTTGCACCAAAACACAAGGTCAGGCTCCGGTTGCACAACAACCACCGTCTCCACTGCCACCATTTCCGTATTCGTTTCCACTTCCGTCGTCTCCAACCTCAACGCCGCCTCCGCCTCAACCATTTTCCTGGTCATTTTCATTTGGAGATAATGCACATAATGAAAATTCCAATTAAGAAAGGGGCTAGTTGGAGAAATAGGCCCAAATTTGAGGTTTGGGCCTATTCTACCTAAGTCCTTGAAATGCTCTATTGGGCCTTTGACCCATGAGAATTGAAGATTTGTCAAGGAAGTGGTTTTCCCCATCTTTTTATTTATGAAATTAATATGAAAATAAGATCCTATTGTTTTTAAATTATTCTTCATAGTCTTTTTGTTCCAATATACAATTTTTTTATAAGACAGCTAAAAGAATAAGAAAGAGTAAAAAAGTATTCTCGTTATCCTAAAATGTTTGACAGTTTTCCCTTTGTGGGATTTAAAAATAAGTGAAATTTGCCTAACACGTGCATCTTTCATCGTTTTGACTTAGAAAAAAATCTATAACTTATAGTACCTTCTAAATATTAAAATTTCTAATTCAACTTAGTTCCAAAAAATTTCAAACTGGTCATCAATAATGGATGGAAACTACAATAAAAAAAATTCAAATGATATACATATAATAAGATTACATTACACTATTTATCCTGAACCCAATGACTCTAAATAATGTTAAATTTGCTTATGGAGTGTGAATTCAGAAATCATAGTATAGGCAAACATAAAAGAGAAATACTTTCTCTTTTTCTTTTCTTTTCTATTCTAGAAATTTTTAGGATGAGTATGTAAGCAAAAGTTAAACAACAAGAAGGACAAAAGTAGGTGCAACAAATTAGATAACAAATACAAAGACAATTGTCAATAAGCAACCTGCTACGTATTGCAATCAAATGCCTAATAAACCAAAAAAAGCTCATTTTTGGAACACCCACTTTGTCTTTCCTAATGTTTTCTCTCGTGAATCATGCAAAATAGAGAACAAACCATAGGATGGAGACTTTCCACTTGCTCCTTAATTTCTTATTGAAATAGGCGGATTCAGAATTTAAGGTGCGAAAAGTATATGAGCGAACTGATTAATTAATATTCAATTGGACTCTTGATCTTAAGGGTCCCAAGCAAAATATAATATATATATATATATATATATATATATATATATATATATATATATATATATATATATATATATAT
>MCJB01002036.1:0-16509 GCA_002018475.1 Nicotiana obtusifolia
ATGTCGTGCTGCAGGTCCAGGCAGACAGATAGACGAGGCTTCCCCACCACAGTAGGCTACTCAGTTCAGCAGATATTGGCGAGATCCATCCTTCGGACTTGCCACAGTCTTGGTATGCATTTTGTTGTAGGCATTATGGGCATGTCGGGGCCCTGTTCCGACGTAGGTTGCATTATGTACGTTTTTGTAGAGGCTCATAGACAAATGTCAATTTATGCATAGACAAGTGATGGGTTGACTTATGTATAGTCGAATTGCCTTGTCGGCAAACGTATGTAATTTGTTTTATGGTTCTGCATTGCAGCCTTGTTGGCTATATTATTTATATAAGTATGATCGTATCATGGTATAATGTCACGTATCATTATAATTATTGCTCGAGATTATATGCATATGACAAGCCTTATAGATAATAAGGAAATTTAGATGAAGGGTACGCCGGCGCCCGTTGAGTAGGGTCCGGTGCCAGTTGCGGCCCTCCGGCTTGGGTCGTGACAGCTAGATACAAGATGCACCAAGAAAGCGGTAGACTCGAGCCAAAACTCACATTTCAAAACATTGCATTCAGCTTGAGCTGATATAGGGTCTGCAAAACCACCTTGACATGATCAGCATGGTCCTCCCGACTACGCGAATACACAAGGATGTCTAAGTGAAAACTATCATGAAAGAGTCAAGGAAAGGCTTGATTACTCGATTCATAAGATCCATGAAAGCTGATGGGACATTCGTTAGGCTGGAATAGATATAGGTTCCGCGCTTGGAATCACATCGATCCCAAAATCAATCTCTCTGTCTGGTGGGATCCCAGGAAGCTCATCAGGAAATTTATTGACAACTGGCATGGACTCAAGTATTGGTGCCTCAGCCTCAATATTCGTGACTCAGACTGAATGGCAGATACATCCCTTGTTGATCATCTCCGTGGCCTTAAGGTAAAAAATAAACCTACCCTTTGGCACAACATCATCCCCCCTTCCACTAAATGACTGGCTCGTTTGGAAACTCAAACCTGACTATTATGGTTCGGCAGTCAATCTTGGCAAAACATGAATAAAGCCAATCTATCCCCATTATCACATCAAAATCCACCATCACCAATTCAATGAGGTCGACCGTGGTGTCTCGACCATGTACTAAGATAATACTATCCCTATAACTTGTAGGGCCACAATAAATTCACCAACTATAGTAGATACTAAGAACGGCTCACAAATCTATTCCGATTCTATCCCGAATTCCATAGCAACATAAGGAGTGGCATATGACAAGGTAGAACCGGGATCTATAAGAGCATATACATCATCAGATTGGACAGTCAATATACCTGTGACAACATATGAAAAAGCCTCTAATCTCTGGTGAGCTCTCATAGCATAAAACCTGTTAGGTTCGCCAGAACTTTGTGCTCCACCCCTAGCTGCACCACACTTTGCCAGTGCTAGAGTACCTTGAACTGGAGGAGGTGTTGCCGAAGTAGCAGTTGCTAAGCTGGCCGGCTGCGCCATACCCTTACCAGTATTCTAACAGGATGAACAACAATCTCTATGAATATGACCTCGAAGTTCACACACGTAGCATTTGGGAAGGTCCGTGTAATAGACTCTTGAGTGCAGCTTCCCACACCTAGGGCAGGAGGGCCTCTATTGCGACTGAAGTCTCCCGCCTGACTGACCCTGCTGATAAGACCCCCTATTGCCCTGACAGGGCCAAAAATGACTCCACTACTGCTGAGCTTGCCCTGCTGATGGTGCACTGACTGAAGACTGAACAAAGGACTGTGTCGATCCAGATGACCCTCTACTGAACATCAGCCTTCCACCACTACCACCACTAAAAGAAACACCAACGCTACCTGTGGACTGGGACTTCTTGTTACCCTCTCGCTCCGTTATGTTGTTCAATTCTCGGGCCTTTGTGGCTTGAGAAAATTCCACCATCTTTCTATTATTCATATAAGAATTCAAGGTAGTTGTAGCGGCCTCGCAGATAACCAAAAGGCTAAGGCCTTGCAAAAATTGGCGAACTTTGGCCTCCATAATGTGCAACATGCGAACAACATACTTAGACAAATGCGCGAATCTCAAATGGTAGTCCCACACACTCATACTACCATACTTCAAGTCCCCACACTCGGCGGCACGGGCTGCCCTAGTCTCGACAGGCATGAAATGGTCTATAAAAGCATACGCAAACTCGTTCAACTACACCAGAGTCCCCTCTTAATGGGACTCCTCCCACAATTAAAACCATGAGTACATCACCTCTTTTAGGCGATAGGAGGGCAATTCTACTGTTTTTGTCTCAGTGGCATGCATCACACGATGAGTCTTGTGCGTCTCATCAATAATGTCCTGGGGGTGATCCCCGGGCTTAATACCTGTGAATACCGGAGGATCGAACAGAAGGAATCGGTTAACCCTAGAACTAGCAGAATCCCCTTGGCGATTGGAAAAAGTATGTGCAGCATTCAATCTCTGGGCCTGGGAAGCCACAATCTGAGTCAAAATCTGTATGGCTTCCCTAAGGTCCACATCAGAAACACTAGGACTGGTGGTTGAGGATGGAGGTGGAGCTAGAATATTAGTTAGGGGAGGAATCAATGAATTCTCAGCAGGAATAGTTGAATAAGGAGGTGTTGTGGTTGGGGAAATATCCTCACCCCTCGGATGCTTACCCCCACTATCAGGTATAGTATCAACAGCCATTCATGGGGTGGCATTGGCCCTTTGGGCATTCCTTGCTTCTCCATATGTGCCATGTACTGAAAATTAGAAAAATGCAAGAGTTAAAAAGAGAAAGTATTTTAATCAAGCTCTATTGCACGATCTATAATAATAAAGAAAGGTGACATTCCTAAATGACAAGTATTTTAATCAAGCTCTATTGCACGATCTATAATAATAAAGAAAGGCGACATTCCTAAATGACCAAGGAGCCTCCTCATTATAGATGTGGTCAACAACATACTGATAAGAATGACTCTACTGGACACGACTCCGAGACATCCTAGAACACTTAAAAACTTTAGGCTCTGATACCAAGCTTGTCACGCCTCGACCTTGGGGAGCGCGACCGGCGCTCGACCGAGACATCCAAGTCAAGCAAGCCTACTTGATGCCTTCTATCCAACCTAATCCATGAAGAATTTAAGAATTAGTAACAAGAGATAGACATTTGAAGAATAAAGTGTACAACATCCTTTTCCATTACTTAAAGGAGTTTCATTGACAATTTCCAAAAGATTACAAGTTCACATTTGAAAGTGGAACATCCCATAACTAGAATTTTTATATTCTATTTCCCAAATAAAACACAACCCCCACTATGTCTACGGAGCCTCTAAATGGAACAAAAGAGTAGTATGAAAGTGCTGGTGACAAGGCCCCGGCTATATCTTAAAATGCAATTTACAAGGATCAAAAGATATAAGGCCCCGATAGGAAGTGGGGCTCACCATAATCCGTTGAGAAGAGGGTATGATGCTATCAACGATCACTGCCACCTGCTAAGGAACTACCTGCATTCATTCAAGATGCAGCGCCCTCGGCAAAAGGGACATTAGTATATATGGAATAGTTATAGTATGTAAAACTAAATACCGTCTCATTGAATGGAATGCCATGATAAAAGGATGAGAAACATGGAAAACAGTAAGTAAATCAATCATATTTAAATTCCAAGTTAAAAATAAAATAGGGCTTCAAGTAATCATTTTCTTTTTGAGTTGGGAGATCCTTAACACTGACACATCATCATGCACATGGCATGGAGTTCGATCCCCCGCCCGTTCGGCTAAGCTATCTCACCCAATATATTCGGGTGGACATAGAAAAACAACACCACAATATGCGCGGTATGGCCTTCGATATCTGCCCGATCGGCTAGGCTGTCTTACGACAATACCGTGTGGTTCGACCTGTCCTTGCTAGACATCAACTCATCCTGATCAAGGAGAATAATCACAATATAATGAAATGAGGACTCACCCCGCAATCAACTCCTACACCAACACGTGTAGTTTCAGTCTTGAGCATTTATAACCCAGCCTTCCTTAGTGTTCTAATGGTACTCCCAAAAATATTGTCATATAAAATAATCATATTCGTTTCATAGCCTTTCATACTTTCTTTGATTTCATTGGTAATATTGGCCACACATGTAAATCATCATTCCTGGAGCGATGGCCGCATTTCATACTTCATGCTTTCATTCTTTAATTTTACGTGGACTATAAAACATTTGAAGGCACTTATAAATCATCGGGAAAATCATAGCTTTAGTTCATGAATACATAAGGGCTTATAACATATTGGAAACATTTACAAATAAGAACATAGTAATTTCAATAGAACCATGGATTGAGTTTGTAATCGTTTAATGATTCGATCATACTTGGACTATTTCTCAAGGGAGAGCATGATACACATATATAGAGCAATTGAGACATGATTTGAGTAATTAAACATTCGATAAATCAAAATGTTTGTGATGATCTAGAACTATAAGGATGGGAGCTTAGTCAAACCGTACTTGGAATTCATAAGGAACCCAGGAAAATTCGATTCTACGGTAAGAGTTTAGCCAACATACATCGATTGAGCTTTCCTTAGGACTACTAAAATGCTCCAATACACTTAGAATTTCAATTAATAGCAACATAATCAAATTGAACAACTATTAGGGAGTTGTTCATTGGTTTAGCCATCATTGGCATTTCATCAAACATTAAGTGTGCAAATTTTGATTACATGGTTTTTATGGTGGAATTCCTTCACCCCACCACCAATTTCAAATAACAATATACCCACGATAGTTCAGCATCCTCCATATCTCCTTCATAAATACATGCAACCCAACAACACACCCCCAAATCAAGCACCACGACCCTACATTATCCTCACACACCCCAAATTTGAAATAGAGGGCTAGACTTTTGATCACCATCCCTAAAACCACAAAAATAATACAATCTTACTCATAATTTTATAGTAGGACATTGCATGTGATCTGGGGTAAGGTCTTACCTATTTAATAGAAGATTTAGAGCTTTCCTTCTTGAATTCCGAAGATTAGAAAAAGAAATTGAGGAGTAGAGCTTGATAGAGCTTCTCCCTCTCTTTATAAATTGATATCCTCTCTCTAAAACATCCGGTTATAACTTCTAAAATGATCCCCTAAGGCCTTATACAAAAAAATAGTCAGATTAGGAAATTTGAAAATATAATCCTCCGATGTCAATTTTGTGATGCAATTTTGTGATAGCAGAACAGTTCCGCGGCTAGCAGAATGGACACAAAATGGTATGTTAATTTCATGATGCAATTTCGTGGTAGCAGAACAGGCCCGCGGCTAGCAGAATGGCCACAAAATGATCTTCAAATTTTGAGTTGGGTCTTGTCAGATCCGCGAAGCAATTCCACAGTAGCAGAACGAATCTGCGGCCAATAGAATGGCCACAAAAAGGTCTTCAAAATTGATTTCCTTTTGACTAATTCTGTGGTGATTCCTCGGTCAATGAAACAGATCCACGATATCATAATGGACCACATAATCGCCATTTTCTGCACATTTTTCTACCAACTCCACGATGCATTTGCATAATCTAAAAATAGTAGTGTGGCACATTAGCTTACATTGGAACCATAAAAACTTAATCCTTGGTGAACTTTAACGGGGCCTTACATCTACCCCTTAACTCGGGTTTTGACCATGTGGGCCTGAGTTGACTTTTATTGACTTTTTGGGAATTGAATAAAGATTGAAGCTTTGTTATTTAGAATTCATTCCTATGGCTTTGTTTTATTTATAAGGAAATGCATTCGTGGAGTATTGACTTTGCTCGTTTGAGGTAATTATCTTGTCTAATCTTGTTGTAAAGGAATGCCGCTTAAGACGTGACCTTATTTGGCTAACTGGAATGTGTGAAAAGTGATGTATATGTGAGATGACAAGCATATAGGTCAGGCATTATTATGATTTTTGACCAAATTAGACTTTAGGTCTCTAATATGCCTTGTTTGGACTGTGTGCCTCTTATGATTCAAATTTTGATAATTTGTTTGAGTAAGAGAACTTCATGAATCATGTTAGAGACTATGAGTAGCCACTGATTCCTTGTTGACCATGATGTTTGATATTGTTTGGCGTACTTGCCTAATATGTGCCGTAGTTGTACACTTCGCACATGCATACACTCTAGCATGTTATTTTTCTTAGTCCATGAGTATGTGATTTGATATCCATTATTCATATAAATGAATTTTTATAATTTTTTTTTTTGTGATATGGATTGGGTTGATAGCGTGTGAATTGTATGTGCGTTGATTATGATTTGGCACATGAGTTATCTGTGCAGTTGCTATGATTTGGCACGTGAGTTGTCCGTGCGGATGTTATGATCATGACACATGAGTTATACGTGCAGTGACTGTTATTATGGCACGTGAGTTGTCCGTGTAGCGTGTGGACAAGTATCCATCCCCCAGAGTCACCCTCTCATGTTTCTCTCCTGGTGGCGTACGCACGGATTATGTAAACCGATCTGTGTTTGGGTTGTTGAATATCTTCTCTTTATGAAAAATCCTTGGATGTATACATAATTTTATTACATATCCATATACTAGTTTCGGGATATATACATGCCTATCTATGCATATCTTCTTTAATAGTTTCTCGGCGCATGCGTTGTACGTGTATTCCAAGTCATGTGGTATAAAATTTTGTAAAATATATCCATATTATTAAAATAGGCTTTGAGAAAATAATTATACTTGCAAGAATAAAGTACAAGTTTCTAAGATAATCAATGTGCATCATCATTTGGTAACTTCTTTATCGTGGTTAAGATGATTAGATATCGTCTATATTGACCCTACACATATGAACAATCAAAGTTTATATATATATATATATATATATATATATATATATATATATATATTTAAGTTGATGTGGTCCAAATGTGTAATAAAGTATATCACACCTAACATGCCATAATTTTTGTAGCTCGTTATAGATTTCAGATTTCATATGAGTAGGGTAAAGAAAGTAAAAATATTTTTTATCATCATCAAACCAATCCAATCTCTCAAAATAATAGATTGACGTAGCAAAATTCTTTCCATGTCTTAACAACTATTTGACCATGAAAAGGCGTACAACATTTGACAGAAGATAACTTTCATTCTGGTAGAGATACCATCTACATATACTCCCAATTCCCCTTTGGAAAGTTGAAAATAAATAAAGTAAGGGACTTGACTTTTAATACTCCCAGAAGATAAATAGTGAAGAACACAGTGCATGCCTCCAATAACTCTTCTTTTTTTGTAACGATCCGATCGGTCGTTTTGAGCTTTAAGGTTCCGTTCAGTGGTTCAAGGTCTCGAGTGGCTTAATATTATGTATTATGACTTGCGGGCATGGTCGTATTTGATTTTTGGTGGGTCCGGAATGAATTGAGATGAGTGATTCTCACTTTAGAAGCTTAAGTTAAAAATATTGATCAAAGTGTGACATTTGTGAAAATGACCCTGTAGTGTTGTTTTTATGGCTCCGATAGGTTCGTATCGTGATTTGGACTTGTTATTGTGCCCGAAATCAAATTCGGAGGTCCGTATGTTTATTTGTGTTATTTTTCCGAAATTTGACAATTCAAAGGCTTAGAAGTTTTATAAGTTTGATCGTAAGTTGACTTCATAGCTATCATGTTCATATTTCTGTTTTGGGACTTCCAATAGGTCCGTTTTGTCATTTGGAACTTGTCCGCAAAGTATGATTTGATAGGAATCGGACGCGCGATTGTGTTATAAAAAATTCTTGAGTTTGAGTTTCGGACGCATTTTGGAATGTTTGGAAATTGCTGATGAGACCAGATGTCTCAGGTCTTGCATTTGTGAGTTTTGGATCGGATTTACGATGTTTGCAGTAGTCTGCTAGGTTCGTGTTTGTGAACCCAGTGTTCGCATTTGCGATAGGGTGCTTGGGTGAGCTGGTTCACACTTGCGATCACTATGGTCACATTTGCAGACTGTCCCATGTTCAAAATTGTGAACCAGTCGTTGCATTCGATGACAGTAGGAATGTGGGGACTTCGCTTTTGCGATTGTTACTTCGCATTTGCAAGGTTTGCATTTGCGAACAACAGGTCGCATTTGCGACACCTGCGACTAGACAAAAAGCTGAGGGACGGGATTTTTGGTCTCATTTTTCTATCTTGGAACCCTAGACTCGGTAAGAGACGATTTTGAAAAGGGATTTTCATATACAAACTTTGGGTAAGTGATTCTAATCTATTTCAAATCATATTCCACCAATATACCTCGGATTTTAATATCAAAATCTTGTGAATCAAAGTGAAAATTTGTGAAACTTTTTCAAATTTTTGAAAAATAAGAATTTGAGTTTTGAGATTTGATTTGGACTAGATTTTGAAACTAATCACATATATGAACTCGTGGGGTCATAGGTAGTCGGCATTGGACTCGGGTTTTGACCGGGCGGGTCGTGGGTTGACATTTGAGGAATTGTGTAATGATCATTGCATTATATATTATAATTGATTTCACTTGCATAATTTGATGTTGTTAAGCCGAATTTGGTTAGATGTGTGCCTAGCGGAGGTGGAATTGTAAAGAAAAAGCTATATTAGAGTGTTGAGGGCTTTTTGAGGTAATTATCTTGGCAAATATGGTGTGGGGGAACTACCACGTAGGGATTGGTTGTTTGTACTATTTGAACTACATGAAATATGGGTGCACGAGGTGACGAGTGTGTACACGGCTTATATGTGGAAATTTGACCGACTTAGATTCATAGGATCTCATGTACATTAAAAATGAAGTTGTCTTATCATGTTAAGTCCTCCATCACTAAATTTACCGTTACATGTCTTAATTGAAATTGATTAGTTCATGTTCTACCCTTTATTTCCAAATATACTCTTCCATGCCTTAATTGCAATTCTTACCTCGTTTATGGCCATGTTATCTCTTCCGTAGTCGATCATCCTTAATTAAAGTTGTTACCTAGTTTATGTCCATGTTATCTCTTCCGTAGTTGATCATCCTTAATTGATGTTATTGTTATCTCTTCCCTTGTTGACTTATTCTTGTTTGAAATCATTGTTACGTGTTATCTCTCTTATTGTTGACTAATTCTTATTTGAAGTCATTGTTACATGTTATCTCTCTTATTATTGAGTTATTCTTATTTGATATCATTGTTACACATTATCTCTCTCATTGTTGAGTCGGTCTTATTTGCAACCATTATTACTTGCTATGTCTTTCATTATGAGCTCGTTCTTCCATTTTTTTTGTGTTTGACATTCTTGTGTTAATTTACTTGCCAAACTCTCGTGATACTGTTGTTGTTTTTGTACTCAGTGTTGTTGATCCCAAGAGCTATGTGTGGTTGTGGTATTGGAATCGATTTAAGGAAATGTTGTGGTATATGGGCACACGTGATGCAAGTCATTATATTGTGTTGTTATGTTTTTGGCACACGTGATATCGTTGAGAGGATTGTCGGGTGTACGGACATGAGTTGTCCGTGCTATTGTTATCATTGATATTTGCACATGCAGCATGACAAGGCGGGCTATATATATGTGGGTTTGCACACGTGGCGAGACAAGGGGGTATTATTATGCACATGTGGCGAGATAAGGCGGGCATTCACATTATTGTTGCGCACGTGGCGAGACAAGTGGCTTTACCGGGGATGATTTGTGATGGCATGGGGGCATTGGTATTGATGATATTTGTGTAGTGATGTGCCTACCTTGTGTGAGTTATGCATTTTACGTTGTGTTTTGTTGTTTCCTATGTGCCATTCATTGACTCTGCTCTTACTTGTGGACTCGAGATATGATAGAATACTTGCACAAGCATACATGCAATTCATCACTCATATCGGTTTAAGAAGATGAATCCTAATGTTTATTGATCATTTACATGTATCCTCGTTTACTTGCCTTCTGTTTTAGAGTTGTACTATTGGAAGTTGAGTTGTCCGTGCTATTATGAGTTATTGTTACTGTTGACACATGAGTTGCCCATGCAGATATGAGATATTGCTACTATTGGCACATGTATTATTTGTGCGGTTATGAGATATTGCTATTGCTAGCACGTGAGTTGTCCTTGCAGATATGAGATATTGTCATTCCCTTAGCACGTGAGTTGTCCGTGCAATTGTCACTCACTTAGCACGTGAGTAGTCCGTGCAGATATGAGGTATTTATGGTATTGGCACCTGAGTTGTCCATGCGGTTGTGATATGTAATGTGGGCACAAGATGCCAAGTGATTAGGGTTCGTGAATTGGGACCCGTGATTTGTGATTATGTGGTGTGGTACCTCGGGGAAATTCTTGAATAAATATTGTGTGAAAGCGGATGTTATTATTGATTTGTTACTTCTTTTCCTCACTTAGTTTCACCGCACTTAAGTTATATTCTTCTTATTTTACGGCGTCATTTCCTGCTACCTCCTTGTTGTTAATTGTTATTCTAGTTCTTATTGCAAGTGTTGTAGAAACATTCTTTTCATGTTTAGCTTTATATTGTTCCATGATAGTTTCATATTCATATTTGTACAGTTTATTATGTCTAGTAGGTGTCTTGACTATACCTCGTCAATACTCTACCGAGGTTAGTCTTGATAGTTACTAGGTACCGCTGTGGTGTACTCGTGCTACGCTTTCTGCACATTTGTGCAGATCCATGTACTCCGAAGTTTGTTGATGATTAGACAGCTGACCAGATATTGCTGCGGAGACTTCAAGGTATACCTAACATAGCATTCACATGCCTTAGAGTCACCTTCTGAAGTTCATTTTGTACGGTTTATTTCTATTCCAAGATAGTTGTACTTTGTCACGACCCGGATTTCTCACCCTCGGGAGTCGTGATGGCGCCTACTAGTGAAAGCTAGGCAAGCCAATAAATCAAATTATTTATCACTTTCTCATTCGAAATCAATTCAACTACAACCAACCATAAATAAGCAACATAATTTAACGAGTGAAATGGGTAGAATATTTCAAATAAAAAAAATCTCTTTTACAAACTACCCCAGATCTGGTGTCACAGTTTCACAGACTGTCTAAGAATACTACAGACAAGGTTTGAAAGAAATAACAAAAATGCTATTCCGGAACTACATGGAAGAAACAGGTAAAAGAATTGGATAGAAGACACCAAGATCTGCGAACGTCTGCAGTACTACCTTGGGTCGCCTGAAAGTCACACAAAAGCTAGAAGCCCTCTACTGTCCGACACCTGCGGCAACGGGATCTGCACAAAAGAGTGCAGAGTGTAGTATCGGCACAACCGACCCCATGTGCTGGTAAGTGTCTGGCCTAACCTCGGCGAGGTAGTGACGAGGCTAGGACCAGACTCCAGATAAACCTATTTGAACATGAACATATATGCATCTACGACAGATAATTAAAAGTACATCAACAATTTAAACGGAGAAAAGAAAACATACATTGCAATAACAATCAGATAAATGCGAAACAGATCATCAACATTCGAGGAGGAAAACTGCAATTTGGCCTTTAACACAATGATATGAAATACAAGCCACCTTCACCTCCAGTAACCTCTTGTTGCAGGCGTGCAACCTGTTCCCACATACATCACATCCCGTAGCAGGTGTGCCACCCGCTCCCACTTACAATATATCTTGTGGCAGGCGTACCACCCACTCCCACTTACACAATATCTCGTGGCAGGCGTGCCAACCGCTCCCACTTTCATATATCTCGTGGAAGGCGTGCCACCCGCTCCCACTTACATAATATCCTGTGGCAGGCGTGCCACCCGCTCCCACTTACATCATCACAACAATCACAATAAGTTTCCGGCAAGGGAACAATGCATCACATCAAACTCCCAATTAGGGAAATAACAACATCGAACATTCATCCTGGCCAGGGGGAAATCAGATATAATCAAACCATACTCGACTCTTATTTAACTAAATTAATGTTAATACTTAATAACCGTCTAAGTGCCGCAATTAACCTCCCAACCCAATTATCATTTCGTTAAACCTAGACACGACGCTACTATTATGACACCGGACCCCTTAAACTCCTACGAACTCCTAAGACACTACCCATGACTTAGACACGAACCTCTATTTGACTTCCAACAATTTTTTATTCAACTAGTCCACTTACCAATCTAAATTATGACGAAAAGGAGAAACATAAACCCATAATCAATAGGAACAATTACAATGATCAATTCATGTGCTAGGCGTACCACCCGCCCTCAATTCACAATATCTCGGATAACATTCAGCAATTAGAACAATAATTGCTCTCATATCACAACAATATCACGGATAACATTAAGCAATTAGAACATTAATTGTACAATAATTATCAATATACGACCCACGGTCATGCTTGACACCAATGATTAGGTACTCGTCACCATACCTATACGTTGTTCTCAACGAGAAGGAATTTAACAATTAGCACCTAATTTCTAATCCCTCAAGCTAAGGCTAGAACAGACACTTACCTCGCTTTGCCATTGAATTCAAGGTTCCGACAAACCTTTGGCTTGAAACTTTGTGTCCGAAGGCTCCAAATCTAGTCACAATTAATTTAATATGCTCAATACCCATAATAAACACCAATTCCATAGGAATTTACAAATTTTCCGGGTAAAATTCCAAAATTAAACTCAAAATTGACAGTGGGGCCCACTTCTCGTAATCGTACAAAACCCAAAAAAATGTAATGACCCATTCCAATACGAGTTTATGCATATAAAATTTGTCAAATTCCGACACCGGATTGACCTTCAAATCCAAATTTTTGTTCTTGGAAGATTTGGAAGAAAATTCCATACTCATGATGTAAATGAGTATGGAATCATGATCTATGAAGGATTTATGATCAAGAACACTTACCTCGATGTTTTCCTTGAAAATCGCTTCAAAAATCGCTTCAATCCGACCTCCCTAGCTCAAAATATGTTAAAATGACCAAAACCCCGTTTTATAGACCCCTTTCTGCCTCCAGCGCCACAGGTGGCGCCGGGGGCCGCCTGTGGCGCTGATTCCAGTAGCCTCCGCTGCCTTCACTGCCTCTGGCCCCCTGGTGGGCGCCGGGTGCTGTCCTGGGCGCTAGCATTTTTTCCTGACACAAAATAGGCATAACTTCCTCATACGATGTCCAAATTGGACGATTCTTTTTGCTATGGCTCTGAAATTTCGATACGGATCGAATGCTTCAATCAAAATTGAATTTGGAGTTCATTTGCATAATTTTATACTAATTATTCTTGGAGGTACGATGTTGACGCCTTTATGAAATGCTAAAACTAAGCCCCGTCAACCACTCAAAATCCATCCAAGATCCTCGGGACTTTAACCAAACATGAACACATATCCTATAACCTTACTTAAACTTGTTCCAACCATCGGAACGCTAAAATCAACATCGTATAATCAAGTTCGCATCGGATTCAAGCCTAAGGATTCCAAAAATTTCTAAATCGTTCTTTTGACCCGAACCCAACCAAATCATGTCCGAATGACCTGAAATTTTGCACACAAGTCATAAATTACATGTCGAAGCTACAGCAACTTTCGGAATTCCATTCCGACCCTCGGATCAAAATCTCGCCTATCAACCGGAAATCGCCAAAATTGTAACTTCACCAATTCAAGCCTAATTCTTCACGGGACCTCCAAAACTAATTCCGATCACTCTCCTAAGTCATAAATCACCTCCCGAAGCTAACCGAACCATCGGAACTCACATCCGAGTCTTCTAACTCATAAGTCAACATCCGATTGACTTTTTCAACTTAATCCTTCTTAAAAGAGACTAAGTGTCTCATTTCTTACCAAACTCACTCCTAACGCAAACTACTCAACTCGATCACACAAAATATGGATAACAAAGCACAATGAGATGGAAAATGGGGAAAACGGAGCGGTAACTCACGAGATGACTAGCGGAGTCGTCACATACTTGGACATTTTCTAGTGAACTTAATAGAGATTATGACTTGTATTACTGGTTTTTTGATATTGTATCACACTGGGATTGTTGGATTTATATTAAAAATATATGATTTATGTTTAATAGTTGTTTTAGTAAAATTTTGTCATTTAATTCAGAACTATTAGGAAACTTTACTTCTTTAATTCCTATCCTACGAGTTTAATGATTCCAAAGTTTGAGCCTTTGTCATTATATTCTCTCATAGATGGTTAGTAGACGAGATACAGTTACAATGAATCTACCCCTAGAGCGGGTGTTGCTAGGGGCCGGGGTAGAGGAAGAGGCCGAGGAGGAGTACGTGCTACAGATAGAGCTCCAGCTAGACTAGCAGCTGAGGAGCCACCAGTAGCTCCGGTTGGGGGATAAGAACCAGAGGCGCTTATTGCTACCACGGGACTTCAGGAGACTTTAGCATTGTTCCTTAGCATGCTTGGTACATTGGATCGGGCGGGATTGATTCCGGTTGTACCACCTACTTAGCAGATTGGGGCACGAGCTTAGACTCCCGGCACCCGTATGTTAGGCCCCATTAAATTTCGCCAAGGATTTTAAAGTTTTGTGGTGTTGAGCTACGCGCACGTGTTTGAGGTAGGCCCCGCAAAACAGCTTGCAAGCTCGTCAGGGTTCGCACTTATTGGGTTGAAGAATGCAATGAGGAGTCGGTGGAAATATTAGGTAGGAGAAGGCAATTCTGCGGTCTGCATTGCGACAGCAAAATCGTTTGGCGGGCTGCATAATGGTCGAAGAGTTGAGCAGGGAGTTGTTGAATTTTGAAAGTTGTTGAATTCATTCTACGGCCGCATAAGTGATATGCGGACCGCAGAATGGTCGCAAACCGGTCCAGTGCAGCCCAGTTCTGGGCATCAGTTTTACTGTCCATCTTGTGGGCTGCAACCTGTTTTGCGGTCAGTTCTGCGACCGCAGACCTTACTTTTAGGGTCCATTTTCATATTTTTATAACCGGACCGTATTCCATTATATAGACGCTATGGACCATTTCTTATGTAAAAACCTAGTATTTTTGAGAGTGAGAGAGTGCTCTGGAGTGGGAGAGGGTTCCTCGACAATTTGTTCTTTAATTTTTGCTCAAATTTTGGAAGATTAACTAGGAAAACTCACTAGGTCTTCATCCTAAAGGTAAGATCCTACACCCTAACTCTCAATTTCGAAATTTAACTAAAAATAGGTAATTAGCAATGACATTCTTGGGTGTGAAAGTTGTTCATTTTGCATGCATGTATTATCAAGGGGTGTAAGAAGATTGTTGAGCTAAAAAAAGTAGATAATGGGCGGTGGAATGATGGAATCCACCATGGGAGGACCTTGGAACCTTAATGCACACCTAGTGTTTCATAAAATGCTCAAATGAGCTAGATAAATGATCATCTTCCTAATTTTTGATTCAATTTGTTATATTTCTAATACAGATTGAAGCTGCTAAGACTTCCAGAATATTTTAGAGTTTAAGGAAGCTCAAGTGAGGTATGAAGGCTAAACTCTTCTTTTAGTATCAGAATTGCCGAACCCTTGTAAAATTCTCTCATGTGTACTCGAACTTGAAATGCTATTGATGTGGAATGTTCAAGCTAGTAAATTGATTATCAAATTGCATAACGTTCCCAAACCCTCATGTGTTAAAGATTGTGTATTGTGACTTAATTATGTTATACCCTTTGCAGGATGAAGGTATTGTGTGAAATCTATGTGATTTAGCACTCATTTCTCATATGATTAAACCTTATGAACTTACACTGCCAGGGCCAAAGGTGCCAAATGGTTGATTTGAAAGGGTTCTCTTTTGTACAATCTATATATAGCTTTGGGACCCTAAATTGTTGTATTATAAGTACACCTCCACTAGCATATATTAGGCTGAGGCGGCGGGGCCGCTTTGTGTAGTGTTGTGATATCGTGAGTATACCTCCATCCGCATATATTGGGGTGAGCGGCGTGTCTGCTCTATGTAGTGTTGTGATATTGTGAGTACATCTCCACCTGCATATAGTGGGGTGAGGCGGCGGGTCTGCTTTGTGTAGTGTTGTGGTATTGTGAGTACACCTCCACCCGTATACATTGGGGTGAGGCGGTAGGGTCGCTTTGTGTAGAGTTCCTAGTATTGTGATTGCACCTCCACCCATATACATTGGGGTGAGGTGGCAGGGCCGCTCTGTGTAAAGATACTCGTAGAGGATCCCTGACTTGATGTTCGTAAATGTTATGGAAAGCTCTTACTGAATTTGCTGTGGCTTTAATGGCTAATTAAGCCTTCCATCGTTACTATAACTCATCGTGAGTCATATTGTATCTCCAAGTCCTTGAATAGGTGTTTAGTTTTCATACTAGTACTATTCGACATGTCCTAACGTCTCTTTTGTTTGGGGCGCTGCATCTTTAATGGATGCAGGTGGTTCCACAGCAGAAGACATTGACCAGTGATAGCGGAACACTCTTCTCTCAGCTGACTTGGTGA
>MCJB01002036.1:16529-61697 GCA_002018475.1 Nicotiana obtusifolia
CCCCCCTCCCACCCCGTTCTTTTCAGAGTTGTGCATTTTTTGTTCCGTGTGTATTCTGTTTTGAGGTATAGGTAGAGCCTTGTTACCGGCACTATCATTGTTCTCTTCTATAGAGGCTCCATAGATATAGTGTGGGTTGTGTATTAGTGTGAGAAATTTCAACTAAAGATGTCATAATCGCATCTCATGCTTCCACTACAAAACTATGGTTGTGAAGTGTATTGTTTTAGAGACGTATAAGTGAAGTATCTAATGGTAATGGAACTGGTGGTTTCCATTGACCTTCTTGGTATTAATTAATGAAGTTTATATTCTCTTTATTTATGGGTGAGTTGGGTAGAAGGAAATCCAGCAGGCTTGCTCGGCTGGGTTATCTCGGTTGAGCGCCGGTCGCGCTCCTTGAGGTCAGGGTATGGCAAACATAGTATTAGAGCCTAAGGTTTTAATGTATCCTAGGATGTCTCGGAGCCGTTTCTAGTAGAGTCTTTCTTATCGGTGTGTTGTCGACCACATGTATAATTAGGAGGCTACTTGGGAATTTACGAATAATACCCTTCTTTGATGTTCTCAATCGTGCGATGAAGCTGATTGTAAGGTTGTTCCATTTTTAACTCTTGTTTTACTCTAACTTTCTGTACATGGCGCCTCAAAAAAAGGTAAGAACTAGCCAAGGAGCCACTATTACCCCAGGAGTGGCAGTTGATTCGATATTTGATGATGCGGGTGAGCACCTGAGGGGTGAGGATATTTCCGTAATTACTACACTACCTGAATCCACTATTCCTGCTCAGACTGCACCAGTTCCTACACCTACTGATGGTGCAACGGTCCCTCTAACAATTCCAATATCATCTCCAGCTCCAGCTTCTAGGTCCGCTTTTTTTATGGGGATCTTAGGAGAGCCATACAGATGTTGGCTCACATAGTGGCCTCCCAGACCTAGAGATCAAATGTTGCATCTACTTCTTCTAGTTAGCCAGGGGATTACGCTAGTTCCAGGGTGAACACGTTTCTCCAGCTGGATCCTCCCGTGTTCACAAGTACTGATCCTGAGGAGGGCCCCCAGGACTTCATTGATGAGATGCACAAGACTCTTCGAGTTATGCGTGCTACTGAGGCGGAGGGAGTGGAGTTGGCCTCCTACTGCCTGAAAGGGGTGGCCTATTCTTGGTTTGAGATGTGGGAGGAGTGCCGTGATGAGGGAAGCCCTCCGGCGAGGTGGAGTGCGTTCACCAATGCTTTTATGTATTATTTCTTGCCTGCCGAGACTAAGGCGACCCATGCTGCTGAGTTCGAGAGTCTGAAGCAGGGTAGCATGAATGTGTAGAAGTACCATATGGAATGCGTGCCTGTCCAAGTATGCTTTTCACGTGTTGCCTACTGTGGAAGTTAGAGTGTGTCAGTTTGTGCAGGGCCTTAGCCCCTTGGTTATTAATGAGGCCGCTACGGCTACCTTGAATTCTGATACAAACTATGGGAAGATGGTGGCGTTTGCTCAAGCTACAGAGGATCGTAAAATGAAAAATAGAAGAGAGCGTGTGGGTAGCAGCAAGGCCCGGACCGCGGGCAACTTGGGTTGTTCTTATGGTGGTGGTAGGTCGGCATTTAAGGGAGGTTCATCAGGGCCATCTCATTCATTCGCTCAATCTTCGATGAGTGCACCAACATCCAGGCCCAGTCAAGGCAATGGGGGACCCTACCAACAGGTTCAGCTTGGAGGGAGATTCCAGCAGAGGCGGAGGCCCCCATGCCCTATGTGTGGGAGGATACATTTTGTGGTCTGCTTTATGGACCTACCTATATGCTACAGGTGCGGTTTGACGGGTCACATTCAGAGGGATTGCTGCTCGTCCCACCGGATCATGGGCAGAGGTGCGGCACAGCCAGCTAGCTCTGCAGCTACTACACCCACAATTCCTCCTCCAGCTCGAGGCACCCTAGCACCGGCAGAGCCAGGTGCAGCTAGGGTGGTGCACGGTGTTCGGGAGGACCCAGTAGATTTTATGCTATGCGGAGGCATCGGGATTGAGAGGCTTCTCTAGATGTTGTCACAGGTATATTGACTTTCCAATCCCATGATGTATATGCTCTTATTGATCCCAGTTCTACTTTATCCTATTCCACTCCTTATGTTGCTATGGAATTTGGGATAGAACCGGAACATCTTCATGAACATTCTCTGTTTCTACTCCAGTTGGTGAGTCTATTATGGCCGCACGAGTCTATAGGGATTGTGTTGTCACGGTGCATGGCCGGGACACCATTGCCAATCTCATTGAATTGGAGATGGTTGATTTTGATGTAATTATAGGGATGGATTGGCTTTATTCATGTTTTTCCAAGCTTGACTGTCGAACCTGAATCGTTAGGTTTGAATTTCCAAATGAGTCAGTGATTGAATAGAAGGGGGAGGATGTGGTGCTGAAGGGTAGGTTTATTTCTTAGCTTAAGGACACAAAAATTAATAACAAGGGGTATATTTACCATTTGGTTCGGGTTACGGACACCGATGCTGAGGCACCTATACTTGAGTCTGTGCTTGTTATGAATTAATTTCCGGAGGTCTTTCCGGATGAGCTCCCTGGGATCCCCGCCAGACATGGAGATTGATTTTGGGATAGATGTGATGCTAGGCACGCAACCTATATCTATAACACTCTACAGAATGGCACCGGTAGAATTGAAGGAGCTAAAGGAACAATTGAAAGATTTGTTAGAGAAAGGTTTCATCCTGCCGAGTGTGTCGCCTTGTGGCGCAGCGGTTCTATAGGTGAGAAAGAAGGATGGATCGCTAAGAATGTGTATTGACTATCGATAGCTCAACAAAGTTACAATCAAGAATAAGTACCCACTGCTAAGGATAGATGATTTGTTTGACCAATTGCAGGGTGCTAAGTACTTCTCTATGATCGATTTAAGATCCAGGTGTCACCAATTAAAGATCAAGGAGCAGGCTATTCCAAAAACAGCTTTCAGGACCCGGTATGGGCACTTTGAATTTCTGGTAACGTCTTTCGGGCTAACAAATGCAGCCGCAGCTTTTGTGGATCTTATGAATGGGGTATTCAAACCTTTCCTCAACTCTTTCGTGATAGTGTTCACTGACGATATTCTTGTTTATTCGCGGAGTCGGGAGGACCATGCCGATCATCTCAGGGCAGTTTTACTAGGCTTTGTATTAGCATAAGTTGTATGTGAAGTTTTCGAAATGTGAATTTTCTCTTGAATCTATTACATTCTTGGGTCATGTCGTCTCCCGAGAAGGAATTGAAGTTAATCCTCAGAAGATTGCAGCTGTGAAGAATTGGCCCAGACCTACTACCCCAACAGAGATTCACAGTTTTCTTGGGCTTAGCTGGATATTATAGGAAGTTTGTGGAGGGGTTCTCTAAACTTGCCTCTCCGTTGACTAAATTGCAATAGAAGGCAGTTAAATCTCAATGGTCAGATGCTTGTGAAAGGAGCTTCCAAGAGTTGAAATCAAGATTAACTACAACACCGGTGTTGACTCTACCAGAGGGTACGGATGGATTCGTGGTATATTGCGATGCTTCAAGGATCGGACTTGGGTGTGCATTAATGCAACATGGAAAGGTGATAGCGTATGCTTCTAGGCAACTCAAGAATCATGAAAAGAACTATCCAACACTTGACTTAGAGATTGCGCCAGTGGTATTTGCATTGATGATTTGGTGTAATAATTTGTATGGGGTCCATCTGGACATATTCACGGACCATAAGAGCCTTCAATACATTTTCAAATAGATGGAATTGAATCTGAGACAGAGAAGATGGATTGAGTTACTCAAGGATTATGACATCGATATCCTGTACCATCCGGGGAAGGTTAATATTGCGGAGGATGCTCTTAGTCGGAAATCTATGGGTAGTTTGGCTCACTTGGAGGCATATCAAAAGCTGTTGGCCTAGGAGGTTCCTCGATTAGCTAGTTTGGGAATTCATCTTGCGGATTCTAGTGAAGAAGGGGTAATGGTGCAAAATAGGTTGAATCATCGCTTGTTGTAGAAGTCAAGAAAAAGCAATTCAGCGATCCATTGTTGGTACAATTGAAGGAGGGAAATACAAAACATAAGACCATGTCATTTTCTCTTGGCATGGATGATGGTATACTAAGGTACCAAGGGCGTCTATGTGTTCCAAATATAGATGGTCTTCGAGAGAGAATCATGACTGAGGTTTATGCTTCTAGGTATTCCATGCACCCGGGCTCCACAAAATTGTATCATGATCATAGGGATGCCTATTGGTGGAATGATATGAAGAGGAATGTAGCGGACATTGTGGTGAGATGTAAAATTGTCACCAAGTGGAGACCGAACACTAAAGGCCCGATGGGTTGGCACAGAACATAGAAATTCCGATGTGGAAATGGGAGATGATCAATATGGACTTTGTGGTAGGACTACCTCGCACTCCTTGCAAGTCGACTCGATTTGGGTAATTGTGGTCCGACTCTCGAAATCAGCACACTTCTTACTTGTTAAGGTTACCGACACAGCAGAATAATATGTCAGTTGTATATCAAGGAAATAGTCAGGTTGCATGGCACTCTAGTTTCTATTATCTCATATTGAGGGGCACCACATACCGACAGGCAGGCAGCATGGACTATTCAAACTCTTGCGAATATGTTACGCGCTTATGTTCTTGACTTGGAAGGTAGCTGGGATGATCATTTGCTGCTAATAGAATTTACCTACAACAACAGTTATCATGCCAGCATTCAGATGGCACCGCTCGAGGCTTTATATGGTAGAAGGTGTAGATCTCCCATTAGGTGGTTCGAGATTGGGGAAACAGAGTTTATAGGGCCAGAACTCGTGCATCAAAATATGGAAAAAGTTAAGATCATTAAGGAGCAGTTGAAAACTGCTCAGAGTCATCAATAGTCTTAATCGGATGTGCATCGCAGGGATTTGGAGTTCAAAGAAGATGATTAGGTGTTCTTGAAGGTTTCCCCTATGAAGGGTGTAATGCGGTTTGGTAAGAGAGGGAAGCTGAGTCCGAGGTATGATGGACCATACAGAATCATTCAGAGGATTGGTCAGGTGGCGTACAAGCTCGAGCTACCACCTGAGATGTCATTAGTGCACCCGGTATTTCATGTGTCTATGCTGAAGAAAGTAGATGGAGACCGCTACTCATTGCTCTGGTTGAGACCGTTGAGGTTAATAAGGAATTGACTTATGAAGAGATTCCAGTTTCTACTATTGATCGTCAAGTCCCAAAGTTGAGAAATAAAGAAATTGCCTCCGTGAAAGTGTTATGGCGCACCCAGCAGATTGAAGAGGATACGAACGATTAAGAGTTCTTGCTTAAAAAAAAAGGTACGTACTAACTGAGAGTGGAATCTATCCTGACTTTCAAAGCCCTTAAGTGAAGGCTTGTACGGCCCAATTATCAGTGACCGGTGGTAGGTCCATTCATTCCGTCTAAAAGCGAGATACAAACTCCCTCAGCATCTCATTGTCTCTTTGCCTAGCTTTGAATAAATCTGATTTACGTGTCTCAACTTTAATGGCACCCGCATGAGCTTTCACGAAGGTGTCTTTTATATTGCTCGGCGGCTAGAGTTGGTCCGTAGTTAGGTGGGTTAGGAGACGGAGGCCAAGGGGCCTCGTGGTTTGGGTGGTTTTATTGGTGTTCCTTCTGGGGGCAGTCCTATAACAGCAGGGGTCCACTTTATAGGCTCGCTCAAATGGCTCGTCAGGTTCATCAGGGTGCATCAGCTAGCCATGGTTCATACAATGCTCGTCCGGGTCAGTCATCTTTTAGTGTTCTCCCAGCTAAGAGTTCATCCCGTGCTCCATTGGTTCAGAGTTCATCTGTGCCAGGTCCTTCCAATAGTTATTCTAGTTCTCGGGGCCCGATTTAGTCCCCACCACTAGCGGGGAGTTGCTTCGAGTGCGGGGAGTTCTCCAGTTCTGTTTGTGAAGAAGAAGGATGGTATAATGCGGATGTGCATCGACTATAGGCAGTTGAACAAAGTTACACTTAAGAATAAGTATCCTTTGTCGCGCATTGATGATCTATTTGACCAGCTTCAGGGTGTGAGGGTGTTCTCTAAGATTGATTTAAGGTGTGGGTATCACAAGTCTAAGATTCGGGACTCGGATATTCTAAAGACGACATTCAGGACCCGCTATGGTACTATAAGTTCTTCGTGATGTCTTTCAGGCTGACCAATGCCCCAACTGTGTTTATGTATCTGGTGAACAGTGTATTACAGCGGTATCTTGATTCGTTTGTCATAGTACTTATTGATGATGTCCTGGTGTCCTCACGTAGCTAGGAAGAGCATGCACAACATTTCAGGATTGTACTACAGAGGTTGAGGGAGGAGAAGCTTTATGCCAAGTTCTCCAATTTAAGTTTTGGCTCAGTTCGATTGTGTTCCTGGGGCACGTGGTGTCTAGTGAGGGGATTAAGGTTGATCTAAATAAGACAGAGGCAATTCAAAGTTGGCCCAGACCGTCTTCAGCTACGGAGATTCAGAGCTTTCTCGGCTTGGCCGGATATTATTGTCGCTTTGTGGAGGGTTTCTTGTCCATTGCAGCGCCTTTGACCAAATTGTCCCAGAAGGATGCTCTATTCAGGTGGTCGGATGAGTGTGAGGAGAGCTTTCAGAAGCTCAAGACTGCCTTGACCAAAACTCTAGTTCTAGTTTTGCCTTCAGCGTCAGGCACTTATACATTTTATTGTGATGCTTCTCGGATTGGTATTGGTTGTGTCTTGATGCATGAGGGTAGAGTGATTTCTTATTCTTTGCGCCAGTTGAAGCCCCATGAGAGAAATTACCTTGTTCGTGATTTGGAGTTTGCAACCATCGTCCATGCATTGAAGATTTGGAGGCATTATCTCTATAGCGTGTATTGCGAGGTATTTACGGATCATCGGAGTCTCCAGCACTTGTTCAAATAAAATGATCCAAATTTTAGGCAGCGGAGATGGTTGGAGTTGCTAAAGGACTATGATATTACCATTCAGTATCATCCCTGGAAGGCCAATATACTGGCCGATGCGTTGTGTAGAATGGCAGTGAGTATGGGTAGCCTTGCATTAATTTCCGTTAGTGAAAGATTGCTTGTATTAGATGTTCAGGCCTTGGCCAACCAGTTAGTGAGATTAGATGTGCTGCAGCCCAGTCCGGTTCTAGCTTGTGTGCTTTCTCGATCTTCATTATATGATCACATTAGAGAGCGTCAGTATGATGATCTCCATTTGCTTGTCCTTAAGGACACGGTTCAACACGATGATGCCAAGGATGTTACTATTCGAGATGATGGGGTGTTACGGATACAGAGTCGGATTTGTGTGCCCTGTGTGGATGGGCTACGTGGATTGATTCTTGAGGAGGCCCATAGTTCGCGATATTCCATTCATCTGGATGCCACAAAGGTGTATCAGGACTTGAAACAATACTATTGGTGGAGGATGATGAAGAAAGACATAGTGGAGTTTGCAGCTCGGTGCCTAAATTGTCAGCAGGTGAAGTACGAGCATCAGATGTCGGGCGGATTGCTTCAGAGGCTTGAGATTCCGGAGGGAAAATAGGAGCGTATCACCAAAGACTTCATAGTTGGGCTCTCACGGACTTCGAGGAAGTTTGATGCTATTTGGTTGTGGATCGGTTGACCAAGTTCTCGCATTTCATTCCAGTTGGTGTTACTTATCCTTCGGAGCGATTGGCTAACATCTACGGTGCACGAGATTATTCACCTTCACCATGTGCTGGTGTCCATAATTTCAGATCAGGGCATGCAGTTTATATCGCAATTTTGGAGAGCAGTGCAACGAGAGTTAGGCACACAAGTTTAGTTGAATACAACATTCCACCCTCAGACGGACGGACCGTCTGAGCACACTATTCAGATACTAGAGGATATTTTTACACGGTTGTGTCATCGATTACGGGGGTTCTTGCGATCAGTTTCTACCGCTTTCTGAATTTGCCTAGAACAAAAGCTACGAATTTTTCATGTATCCATGCTCCGTAAGTATGTCGGTGATCTGTCTCATGTTTTGGATTTCAGCACACTTCAGTTGGATGGTGATATGACTTACGATGTAGAGCAGGTGGCCATTTTGGACCGGCATGTTTAAAAGTTGATGTCAAAGAACATAGCTTCAGTGAAGGTGCAGTGGAGAGGTCAGCCAGTCGAGGAGGCTACTTTGGAGATCTAGGGGGAGATACAAAGCTGATATCCACGCCTATTTGACACTCCAGGTATGATTCTATACCTGTTCGAGGATGAATGTTTGTCTAAGATGGGGGAGGATGCAACGACCCGGCCAGTTTTTTTGAGTGTTATAGGCTCGTTCCCCCATTTACTTCTTATTCTATGCTTAATTGTTGCTATGTGACTTGTCGGGGTAGTTGGTTCAGTTCTAGAGATGTTTCGGAATGTATTGACACACTTAGTCCCAAGGTTGGAAGCATAGGTTGAAAGAGTTGACCGGATGTTGACTTAGGAGTAAACCACTTCGGAATGGAGTTTTTGATGGTTCTGATAGACTCGTATGGTGATGTTGGACTTCGGAAAGTGTTCGGACATTGATTTGGAGGTATGCAGGTGATTTTGGCTCGAAATGGTGAAAGTTGGAAGATTAGAATTTTGGAGAGTCGAGAAGTTTGACTGAACGTAGTAAGATTAGAAGTTTGACTGAGAGTTAACTTCATGAAATAGGTCCATTGTCTCATTTATGACTTGTGTGCAAAACTTGGGGTCAATCAGAGTTGATTTGATAGGTTTGGCATTGAATGTAGAAGTTAGAAGTTCATAAATTCATCAGGCTTGAATTGGGGTGCGATTTGTGTTTTTGATGTTGTTTGATGTGATTTTCGACTAAGTTTGTATGATGTTTTAGGACTTGTTGGTATGTTTGGTTGAGGTCCCAAGGGCCTGGGGTTGATTTCGGATAGTTAACCAATTGGAATTTGGACTTAGAAGATTGCAGATGCTGCAGGTCTGGTTTCCTTATATGCGATCACCTGGGAAGGTCCATGGCGTAGGCTTACTTTGGGCAGCTACGATTTTGTGCTATGCTGTCGCGTGTCGCAAAGCTTTGGCCATCAGTGCATTGCGAACTAATGGGTTAAATCGCGTTCGCATAGAGGAAAGTAAGGAGCTGGGAGTTTCACGCGTTGTTCTATGTTATCGTGTGGGGCTGTCCACGATCGCGTAGGTCAGTGATGTTTGGTCTTCGCGTTCGCGTGGGTCAGTGTGCTTTCAATTAGAGTTAAGTTCTTGGCAGCTGAGTTTGTGCCTCGCGTTCGCGATGTTTTTCCCGCGATCGCGAAGAAGGGATATATGGGCAGAATAAAAATCTCAAAAAATGAGGGTTTGAGTAATTTTTCATAATTCAATGTTGGGAGCCCGGATTGAGGCGATTGTTGAAGTGATTTTCAAGGGAGTGATTGGGGTAAGTGATTCTAACTCGATTTTGGTTAAATTACATTAATATATTATTGATTTCATCATTTAATTAGTGGTCTGAGTTGAAAAATTAGGAAAAAATTGTAGAAACTTCCCACGCTTTAATTCGAGGATTTGAAGGTCGAGTTGTGATCGGATATGAGTAATTTTGGTATGTTTGGACTCGTGGTTGAATGGGTGTTGAGGTGACTCATATGCTAGGTGACGGGCGTATGGGCGTGCACCTGGTACTAATGGGACCCAGCAGAGGTCGTATTGCCTGTTGACTTATTTGCTTAATTTGCAATTATATACTCAATCACAACTATCATTTGCATATCATATCTCTGTCTCTGTTGCCATTTATTGATACATCATATCATCACTGTTTGGGCTAATTATCATGATACTTGTGAGTCCGAGAGACTGGAGAGATTGATGACTGAGTGAAGCTGAGGGCCTGATTGTGAGAATATTTATGGGATCGGGCTGCCCTCGCCGCAGCATGCTTTATTGATTCACGCCATGATTGGATTATTATAGTTATTGGGCAGGATCCGTCCCTCCAAAGTCCGACTTATCTGCAGTGAGCGCAGGTACCTACTGAGTGCGAGTTCGAGTGCCAAGAGCGAGTGCCGAGCGATTGGGAGAATTGAGTGACTGTGAGGATGGAGCGACTGTGAGGATCGAGTGAATGGGAGGACTGAGTGATTGATACTCTGAGAGTATGCATATGATTTCATCACTGTTTTGCATTACAGTTGGCATACATAATTGACATGTCGATATCGAGATGTGTCATTCCTCATTTCAGTTACACTTGGCATATTTTACCTATTTGAGCTTTAACTGTTGAATTTGAAAGCATGTCTACATTTCTGTACTGTTATTTCTATATTTGGACTGTACCTGTTAAGCTCGTCACTACTTTCAGCCCAAGGTTATTGCTGTTACTTATTGAGTACATTGGGTCGGTTGTACTCATACTACACTATGCACTTCGCGTGCAAATCTAGGTGCTTCCAAGTACGGCGGTTGCTGATTTTGGAGCCTTATAAGTTCGGAGATTCTCAAGGTAGCTGCATTGACGTCCGCAGACCTTGACTCTCCTCCTTTATCTTTTAGTTTTTATTATACTGTTCTATCTTCTTAGAGAGTGTTTTAGACCATGTTTTTGTATAGATGCTCATATACTTAGTGACACCCAGATTTTGGGGAATGTTGTATTAAGTAGCAGTATTTTTCGTATCTGTATTTATGAGATTTTACTCCTAAACTCCTTTTATTATGTTTTCAAACTTATAGAATACGTGGTTTATTGTGGTTGTCGACTTGCCTAGTATTGCGATGGGCGCGATCACGACATATGAGATTTGGGTCGTGGCACCTAGTATCTAAGACTAGTAAGCTGATTACTTACAACAATTTAAGTCAATTTAACAATGATATTTGAAACATAGTTGAATATGAATACCGAAACAAAGTGAAATAAGCCTACGCGGCAATAATCATAACAACCTCCCAATTTGGTAATACATAGTCACGAACTCTAGCTGGTTACATGGAAAGATCTCAAAGATCGAAATACAATACTGTTCAAATGACAATCTTACAGTACAATGTAAGGAAAGGACTCCAAGATACCTTAAATCCTCGCGATCAATAAGCTAACTCTGTCCGAGTTCGTTATCTCTAATACATGACTGCACAAAAATATGCAGAAGCATAGTATGAGTACACCACAATTGGTACCCAGTAAGTATCAAGACTAACCTCGGTAGAGTAGCAACGAGAAACAAGTCAAGACACCTACTAGTTAAAATAGCATGTGCAGTACAAGAGTATAAAGCTAATAATGGAAGGAGGAATCAGTAAATGGCAATAAGAATCAACAAGTGATATAAATAGTAAAGTAATAAGAACACCGTTAAAGTACCATCAGAAACATATAAGGGAAAACAAATGACAACCCACTAATCAAGTCGTTCTAACACAAGTCTCACAACAAATTACTCCGAATTTGTCATCTCATAATCACAAGGCACAAGTCTCAAACCACAATCATAAGTTCACGACACCTTGTGCCCACGTGTCTAATCACAACCGCATGAGCAACTCACGTGCCAATATCTCAATCCGTCCGGCGTGGTCACATGCTCATAATCGCAGTGAAAGCAGATAATAAAAGAACACATGGGCATGATCAATAGATGTTAAGTTTCATACTTCGAAACTAGGATAGGTGGCATGTTACAGTGTATGCTTGTGCGAGTGTAACCTTACAACCCAAGTCAGCAAGTAATATCAAAGACATCGAGTAGCTCATCGAAGCAACACAACAAATCACGTAAGGTATATGACATACACAAGGAAAAATACACCATCACACGAATATCACCAACAAACTACCCCAGGACATCACACATCCTCCATGACATTGCCACTCTTATCTCTCCGATAGCCACCCGTATCACTTTGATAGCTGCCCGTATCACTCTGCATAATAGCGACCCTTATGTCCCGCATAACAACAACAGCAAAATGCCACCCTTATAATCCGCATAACAACAACCAATCCACACAACAATTCATATGTGTTGCATCACAATAACATGATATATCAACTCGTACTACAAGTGCCCATAAGCCACAACCTTTCCAAAAGAACCGACAATATTTTAATATTTCCACAATAAATAGCCCACGGCTCAAACACAATGTGTGTAGAATCTCAATAACAGAAAATGAACGAGAAAGTAACTTAACTATGAACAACACTCCCTTTAAATAGGACTTCAACTAGAATAGACTAGTGATTTTCAATAACTTCAAGTTCAATTAATTTCCTACGGATAAACTCGACAATGAGGGTTTTTCCATGAAATGGCAAACTTCGAATTCTAGCGTATGAAATAGGCTAACAATGAAAGAGATGGCTCGAACTAGCACTACGTCGAAATGCATGAGAATAACCCAGCAACAAAAGGATATCATGTAACAACAATTTCAACTAAGAGTAACTCCACAACAAAAGAAGTCACATAGTGATAAAAGAGGTAACAAATTTAGATAAAGCAGATAAGAGCAACTTGACAAGTAAAGGATGTGACATGTAACGACAACTTCAAATAAAGCATGTGATAGCATACATGACGGATAAAAGATATAACGTGTGCTAACAATTCCAAATAAATAATTGAAAGAAGCCTAAGAATTTAAACCGGTCAATTTCCACATATAAGCCCGAGTATGTACTCGTCACCTCGCGTACATGGCTTTCACGTGAGACAAATTAGCACAAACGACTCAAATCCTAAGGGGTAGTTCCCTCACAAAAAATTAGGCAATATACTTACCTCAAAGAAGCCAAATCAATAATCTAAAAATGACCCTCTCGTGTGAAACAATCTTCGGACGGCTCAAATCTAGCCAAAATAACTTAATATCATAAATAAAAATCATAGGAAACAATTTCAAATAGTAATGCTTCGATCGTTAATGAAAAGTAAAACGTCAACCCCAAAAGTCAACCCTGACCTTAAATCAGCCTTCAAATCCTCATTTTACATTTTTGAAAGTTTTTACAAAACTTCTCATTTTCCTCCAATTCAAATCAATAACTTAATATTAAAAACAAAGATGGAATCATGAAATATAATTTAATTCGGAAAAAGAAGAATTACCCCAATTCAAAATGTGAAAATCCCCTCCAAAAGCGCCCATATCCGAGCTTTCTAACTCAAAAAGTGATAAAATATCAAAAATCCTCGAAACATAGTACTTATATTCTGCCATGTGTTTTTCTTACGGGATCGCAGAACTTGCTTCGATCGCAATGCACAAAACACATAAGATGCCAAAAATCCATTAGCGAACATGGCTCACACATCTGCAGCACACTTCGCGAACGTGGTGCCACCCATGCAAACGCGAACAACAAATCCTAATGTCCCTTCCAGCTCTATCTGTACGCGAATGTGGCCCACAACAAATTGGACCTTCTCAATCGCGTACATACAGTCTCAACCACGATGAACAAAGACGTGAGCTCCTAAAATCACTTCGCGATCGCAAAGAGCAACAACCACACCAGAAACCAGCATCTTGAAAGCATGAATAAATGGCCCATAGCCCATTCGAAACACATCCGAGGCCCCCAGGACCCCGTTTCGAAAATACCAACAAGTTCTGTAACATAACGCGAACCTGCTCAAGGCCTCAAATCACATCAAAAAATATCAAAACGACAAATCGCATCTCAAATCAAACTTAATGAACTTATGAACTTTCATCTTCTACAACTCGTGCCAAATCATATCAAATCAACCCGAAATAACCTCTAATTTTGCATGCAAGTCCTAAATGACTTAATGGATCTATTCCAACTCTCAGAATTGCAACACATGCTCGATATCCACAAAGGCAACTCCCAGTCAAACCTCTCAACCTTCCAAACCTTCAACTTTCCAAATTCGCCAAAATGCATCATATCAACCTACGGACCTCCAAATCCAAATTTGGACACACGCCTAAGTCCCAAATTACCATCCCTAGCCATTGGAATCACCAAACACCATTTCGGAGTCGCCTACACAAAAGTTAAACTCTGATCAACTCTTTTCACTTAAGTTTCTGAAAATCAACCTCGATCACACACGCAAGTCATAATACATGATACGAAGCTGCTCGAGACCTTATGCCACCGAACGAGATGCTAATTCTCAAAATAACCGGTTGGGTCATTACATGGAAATACAGTTCACTTGATAAATTCATGTTTAGTTGATTTTTAGTTGTAATATATGGACTTGACCATTATACCTGGAAAGCATGTCTCCTTTTTCGTAACTATGAATGAGCTAAGCATAATATCTTTTGAGCTATCACTTTTACTGCCTCCATTATATTATTATGAGTTAATATTGGCTATTGGTGTGGGACACTAACCTTTTTTCGAGCTCGTCGCTATTTTAAACCTAGGGTTAGATTTGTTACTTATTGAGTACATGGGGTAGTTGTATTCATACTAAACTTCTACATCATGCGTGCATATTTCTGAACTGATGTTACTGTGTATTAGGGGAGCTAGAATTGAATATGTACCTGCGTTCCGGCTATAACTGGCTCTTATTCTTGGTAGATTTAGATTTATAAATCAGTTTATTTACATTTAGAACAGATGATGTATTTATTTCTTACCAACTTTGTAAATTCTAAAGTCTTAGAAGCTCATGACCCGTACCACCAATCCTTGGGATTTTGTAAAAAAGTTCGACTATTTTATTTATGTTTCTTGTTATACTATTTGAGTTGTGTTGTCTATCATTTAGCTTACCTAGCAGGTTGGGTTAGGTGCCATCATGACTAGCTGGGTTTTCGGCCATGAAAAGTTGATATCAATTTTGTAGGTTTATAGGTTCTACGAGTCATGAGTAAATGTCTAGTAGAGTCTTGCGGATCGGTAAGATGACGCCCACAACTATATTCGAGAGGCTACAGGGCATCTAGGATAAATTTCCCATCTTTCTTTCCTCACCGTGCGACATTGATTCAACTCGATCCATATCTCTTTGAATTCCTTCCACTCACTCGTATTTTATTTGAGCGCTCAGTACCAGCTCTACATCGACGACTTGTGATTCCATGGATGAGGTATGATATGTGTTTTCCTTGTTTTGATGATGGGCCAGTGTGGATGACTTGAGGCCGAGTTTTGACCGCACCCTGGGCACGATGAGTTCAGTTGTGTGAGTATGTGTTTTTTTACTTTGTTTGGTGGTGTCCCTATGAGTTCAGTTGGTGTGAGTGTGAATATGTGCTTTTGGAATTATATGTTTGGTAGTTGGAAATCTATATGATATGTATCATGTGACTATGGGATGTTTTTGGATGGCTTTGACGTAATGAGTAGAGTTGCCTGGGATGTGAAACAGACTATTGAGTCTATCTTGATGTGTTGAATGGTCTTGAAATATGTGCACGTTGAGGGGTCTTTCATGTTATTTATTGGTGGAACAAAGTAGATTCTCATGTCTTATTGATGAGTTATGACTCAGGAAGATTAAGTGATTGCGTAGTAGTTGTCGCTGTGAAAAGGCATAAAGAGATGTCAGTTTGAGGCTAAGCAGGTGGGTTATCACCTACAGGTAATCTACGGATGTGTGATTCTAACGATGTTGTGTGGAGAGTTTGTTTTACCTGTGGGTTATATGTGTTGCGATTTGAGTTTGGATTGGTTGAGAAAGTTGACCTGGCCATGACAAGAATGGATGCGAGCTTAGCAGATTATTTTAGATATTTTATGGTTTATGTTGCATGAGCTCATGAAGGATTTAGTTGAATTGCAGTGTGGGATTATGGCAGTAATAGAGTATGGGTATTGTGGGTTATCGAATATTTTATTCTATGGCTTTGAGCCAAATGGGGGAGTCTGCTATCGATGATTTGATTGCATGGTTATGTGTTGTACTGGTTTCGGTTTGAGGCATACTTGTGAATAAGTTATGACTTGCAGAGGTTGAGATCGAGGATTACACGAGTAAGGAAATTTTTAGATATGGGTTATATTACACTTTAAGGGTATATGGAAACCATGGATTGACTTTGGTCGTTATTCGTGGCGGATGTAGTGCGCATGGAGTTTTACTTGGCTGCGTTAAGGCGTGATCACTTCATTGGGTGTTTTTGTGCTAATGGGGCACAATTCGTTTGGCCCGTTTTGGAGGTGCAATTGAGATTTGAGCAGAGTGGATGAGTCTTGAGAAGATTCTAATGGATTCAAGATTTATATGTGGCAATTGAGAATTTTTCAGATTTGTATATGGATAGAATTTGAGATTTGAATTTTATGGTGTCGAGACTCGTGGTATATTAATATCATTAAGGATTCTACATATCAGTATCAGAAAGGTAAAAGGAACAACTTTAAAGTCACAAAGGGTCTCTTCAGTATGGGTGTCCCGGTTGTGATACTTTTGGGGTGCTTAAGAATGAATACAACGGCTAATGGGCCGTAGGGCGATGTGGTTTTATGCTAGGATCTCTCGTGGTGAGCGTTGGGTTAAGGGTCATACTGTTTGGGCAAGGAGAAGTGTTAACTTGAAGGTAATTCGTAAGTAACTCAGAGAAATATGACAGCTTGGTGGTAGATCGGATTAGTATGGTAATGGGTATAATCGGTTCTTAGGTTTCTTATTATGTGGTGAGTCTCTACATGTGTTTTGCGGAAATACTATTGGGTTTGGCAGCCTACATGACTTGGTTGAGTAAAAGGGATTCAGTTCAGATGTCTTGATTATGTGCAAATTGGCTTCGTAGAGTTCTCGTTGATTTATATCAAGGCTTGGGATGGATATTTTCTACAAGCATGGGGAGTTTGTTGTGCGTTGTGATTTTCTCCTGAATAGGATCCAGTGGAAGGTTTCTAGCTAATTGAGTATGTAATCTGCTTGTGACTCATGGTTGATAATGCGGTCCTCGTGTTTTCATATGATGGTACGATAGATGCGGTGTGTCGTGTTGGATTGAGATTTGTATGTACAAGGTCGCGGTTCATCTTTCAAGGGAAGGTTAGGAATTCTAAAATAGCATTGACCTTTCCAAATGTTAATATGAATGCTGGTACTACTTGGTATGAGTTGAGAAGGGCGTGCATTTCAGAAGGCGCACTGTGTTTGACTTACAAATGGTTCATTGGTATTGCATTGCTCGCCTGGTTAATCGGTTACTAGTGTTCAAATTTTGCTTTGCGGCACAAAATAATTATGGAAGTACTTCTCCTGGAATGATTGTGTGTGATTGATGTGTCTGTCACTTGAGTGGTCGAGTTGGGATCGGATATGGTGATTATGGTATCTAGGGATTTTGAGATGGGGAGTTTTCAAAGGCAGATTGTTATTTGGTTTCGGACTGTGAAGGTAGCCAAAGTTAGATGGCTAATAATATGTGTTATGATTAGGTTATTGTGGACTTTTGGGAGTTATTTATCTAATTGTGGACGAGCGAAGTTGATTTAGGGGTGCATTCGTAGACCCAATGAGGATGTGTATTCTACACCGAGTCGGATTTGTTGAATCATTACTGTTATAGTTGAGGGGTGTGTCATTTAATTGGAGTTGAGTATGTTTGTATTTTGATATGTTCTATGTGTTACTCTTCTATGCTACAATGAGTTGTGATCTGCTGCTTATTTGCACACTAGACGCGTTTCTATTTGGGCCTTATGGCGAAATTCGAGCGAGATGGTTATTGGGGTATTTAATGGTTGATTGCGCATTGGTTATGGTCTTTCCGGGTTGTGGTGTATTTTGTTATTCGCTTCTCCATAGTTATGGTCATATATTTGTGGGCCACGTATTTGCAACATAAGAATGGGAACATAAGATAAACATGACATTTACTAACAATTTCCTGCCAAACAACTCAAAGTTATGAGGTTCGACCTAACATGATCTCTAATCATATTTCATTTACAAGTTTTAGGTAATTAATCTAACAAGTTGAGTTCAGATAATACAAATATTGCATGATAAAGTCCTAAGTCTACCCGGACAGAAACATGTTTTTTAGCAACGTACGGACTCTCATCACCTAGTGCGTATGTGGCTCCCACAACAAGTAGCACATAAGAAATATAACACATACGGGGTAGTTTCCCCTCACAAGGTTGGACACGAGACTTACCTCGCTCCGAAATTCGATAAACGGCTCCAACGCCTCTCTAAAACCTCAAACTGATGCTGAAGGATCCAAAACTAATCAAACAACGTGCAAATAAATCAAAATTATACGCCAATACTCGTAATTTACCTATTATAACAATTCTCAACTCCACTGAAAAAGTCACCAAAGTCGACCCCTAGGGCCACGTGCCTTGATTCCAAAAATTATTGAAGTATTACACATAGCACCACGAACTCAAATATATATTGTATTCCAAATTCAATATACAATTTTATGGTCAAAATCCTGAATTACCAATTTTTTGTTTTTTTCCAAATCCCACAATTTCTACCATTTTTCTTGGTAAAATCCTTAAATGTTCCTAAAATATAACCAAAATTGGTTTAGAAACCCTTACCCCTAAGAGGTGGATGAAATAGCTCTCCAAAATCGGCTCTAAGAGAGAAAAATGAGATGAAATGAGCAAATCCCGGATTTTTGCAAACATATATTCTGCCCAATCCACTCCTCTTTGAAATCGCAGAAGATCCCTCGTGATCGCAAAAGACAAACCAATCTCACAAAGAAATCTCACAACGCTAACGCGAGGCAAGTCCTGCGATTGTGAAGCCCATCCTGCCAAACATTCGTGAACGCGAGCCACGCTCTGTGAACGCTTACACCAAACCTGCCAGCCCTAAGCAAATTCCTTCCTCGATTGAGATTGCGAACAGCTCCTCGTGACCGAAAAGCTACCCTCTAATCCAGCCCACCAAGAAAATGCTTCGCGTTCGCGACCCTTGCCATGCGAATACGATAAACCATTAGACCAAACACCGTGATTGCAAGCCACTATGCACGATCGCAAAGAAAAAATTCACCCAGCTTCGAAACAATACTGCACAATCGCTAGCCTCTCTTCACGATCGCGAAGAACACCCCTGACACCAGAAACAAGCATTCTCAAAAGAAAAGAAAATGATCTAAAACCATCCCGGAACACATTCGAGGCCCCAGGGACCCCGTCCAATCATACCAAAGAGTCCCAATAATTTATCCATACCTATCCAAACACTCGAAATGCCACGAATAACATAAATACCACGAACCGATGATCAAAATCCTTCTTTCAACTTCCTAACATTCAAACTTCGCTAAACGCGTCTAAACCACACTTACACATTCATGAAAGATGCTAAATTTTATGACAAGTCACAAATCTCAATACGAACATATTCCAAAGCTCGGAATCCCAAACGAACATCCATAACACCAAATTCCACTTTAAATAATACATAGGAATTTATAAACCTTAAAAATGTTAACTTTCCACAAGAAATGTTGAAATGCTCCCGATTCACCCGAAACTCAATCCGAACATATGCCCAAGTCCAAAATCATCATACGAATCTATTGAAACCTTCAAATCCTAATTCTGAGGTTGTTTACTCAAAATTCAAACCTTGGTTAACTATTCCAACTTACAGCTCCCGAATTGACAATTATTTTTCCAACTCAACCTTGAACCCCTCGAAAATCAATACCAACAACACGTGCAAGTCATAATACATAAGGTGAAGCTACTCAAGGCCTCAAATCGCTGAACGACGCACAAGAGCTCAACACGGCTGGTTGGGTCATTAAATTATTCCCCACTTAAACATACAATCGTCCTCGAACGTGCCTAGAACCATTACAGTGTTGCCCAAAATCACTATTTAACACATCGTGCACCTACCCATGCCACCACAACACATATGAGCACATTAGCTCAAGACAAACTAAATATCCCTCATGCTACCATAGTCCACAAGCCTTAGAACTAAATTCCAAAATCTCAAATTCTCTACAAAGTCTGATTCTAACATACGTACATTGTATCAACCTCAACGCGCTATACCAAAACATGATCATGCACCCATGATGAAATCGCACTATGTACCGCATAATTCGTATGCCCATAATAACATCTTCCAACCTCAATAGCTAAAAATTCACGAACCTGATGCCAGTAATATAACTCATAACACATATAAGCCCTGTTCCAACCCTCGCATTAGTGTGACGATGAAAGAGATGTGTTGAAACTTTTTACCACCTAACAAATCAACATCCTCCACGGAATCTTTTCGCATGACAGGAACCATTGCTTCATTCTGAACTAATGAGGGACATTTTCCTTCTAATATACATTATATAATCAGCAATTGCACTGATTTCAGGTCCAATAATCTCGTCACACCCAGTACAAGTTGCTCGACCAATAACCCACCTCAAACACCGTCTAAAATCTCATACCATGCCATCAATACGCCAACAAGCTACAACTCATATATGACCAATAAGGAAAAATGAATTCTGGTAAAGAACTACTCAGCCCGCATAACATTCAAGTCAACCAAACAAATGCTATGAACGTATATCAAGGGTAAGAAATAATACACATGAAATAAGCATAAGGAACCGTACTCAACATCTCAATGTTGTGCCATGCAACTCGATCAAAACATCATACCCGTGGCCGCATTCTATCCGATCCACACATAACAATAAATAAGGAAATACCCATCAAGCCAAAATGCTCATACCTACGAAATGCCTGAATACTAACCACACGCAGGCTAAGGGCATAAACACAACCCTGGAGAGACAGATAGCTCCATGCGCTAGAAAATGCCAAGCACGACTAAGGTGCAGTAAATGTCTAGCATCTCGAGAGCCACTCGCTCATATAACACCACAAGCTACGCAGGATCATGAAACACATGTGAATGGTCAAGTCGTCTCACAACCCACATGGCATAAAAGAGTAACACATGAAATAGACGAAGGCAAGAATATCATCCACCATGCCCGAAGACACATCCAAAAGGCCTACCCACTGACCTCGAAGCCGATTGCGATCATTCCCAAATAGGTCTATAACCTCCAAAAGACCCACAATGACCCTAATCATACGAAACTTCCTCAAGGCAAGTGGCTACCCTGTCGATCTTCCGACCCACAACTACTCGATTTTTGTTGCTCATACTCGACCTCCTAACAATTCCATCACTGCAATATATCCAGTAATGCCCCATCATCCGCCACCAAAAATGCCGCCCGAAATCACGATCCATCTCCGTAGCACTCGAACAAATAGAATTCCATCAACTCTTAGCCTTTTCAAGGATCATCTCTCTCGAACCTTCAACACTGCAACACCGATTCGACTTCGAAATTGCAACACACCGTAATCTATGATAGTCGTTTTTTAGATACCATTTCACAACACCGTGCCCAAAAGGCAACAAATGAAAACCATCATACGGACGAGCCACAACGAATTCAAATGAGGGCGACAACACCACAACACAAACAAGAATCCCACCAAGTTCTAAAATATCCAATCTCGCTACTCTGTCAATCAAAGTCTGAACAACCATAGTCCTATTGCCTCTCCTCCGTTGGGATTAATGCTGAACCTATGAACCTTGAACCAAATAATCCTCCTCTGGAGTCATTTGCTGTCGCAACACATAATTAAGCATCATATCATTTACACCAATAATTGATGATAACAACACATGAACATCATAATACACTATGCATAGCCTCGAAACTATAGACAACATTAACGCTAGGCTTAAAGGACAGAACACTCCTCTACAAGGTGACAATAACAGTCCACTAGAATACACAGGGAAAAACATCCTGCACCACGTGTACTGCACCACCACGACTCCATGATTCCCAGTTGATAACAAGTGCTCAACATCTTATAAGAATGAATAGGAAGGAAATCAAGACATAAGCTTCAATAAAATCAAATCACACGACGTGGAATCACGAAGGGAAGTGTCTCTGTACCAATCAATAAGACTCTACTACACTTGCTCATGACTCGTGAGACCTGAGGTAACCTAGCACTTTGATACCAAGTTGTCACTAGCCAATTCCCAGTATATTCCGTGATGGCGCCCAACGTCGACGTCTGGCAAGCCAATTGTGAACTATTAACTTAATCATTCATTTGATTACTTTTGAAATCATGAGTTTTTATTAAATAGAGAAAATCAATGTGGAGAAACCGTGGTGATACAAAACATTAATTGAACATGAAAGGAAATGGTTACAATTTTAAGTAAAATCGTAGCATCTGTTGATGAAAACTCCCAAAATCCGATTTAACAAGTGCATTAGCATGTACTAGGAAGTATAATACTAATACCATATCCATCTAGAGTGTAAAAATAGACAAGACAACATAAATGAACATAACGGAGACTGCATGTGATGCAGATTGTAACATGGAATGCAGCTCACCGTAAAGTCCCCTCGATAGCTGTGCCCATGTGCCCAAATGACCATAAAAATACCTGCACAGTCAGTGCAAAAATGTAGCATACGTACATAAATCAATGTGTACCCATTAAGTATCTAGCCTAACTCCGGAGAAGTAGTAACGAGGGGTAGACATCGACACTTACTAGTGGTCCAATAAATCAATACAATAAATTATAAATAGATATGAAACACAATGATAGTAATGAGGTAAGAACTGTAACTATCATAGTCCTCCAACATAATGTTTACGTGAATTTCTCAATCATCATATGCTATCTTAACAATTAAGAATTATCATGTGCTATCTTAAACAGATAAGAAATGTCGTGTAAAATGGAAATCTCCTGAATAATCGGACTAGCGATATTATGCACGAGTTATGCGGAATCATACGGCCCGATACATACAGTTGTGTACATACACTGTCGAGGTCGTACGACCCAATCCATGGATGCATCTCAAATGTACTTTCGATGAGTTCAGCCCGAGCCCTAGGAAGTGAAGAAACTTATCAAATTGCGGGCCACGTATTTGCAACACAAAACGCGAACATAAGGTAAGCATAACATTTACCAACAATCAAATATCCCACCAAACAAATCAAGGTAATCAGGTTCGACCTAACATGATCTCTAATCAAATTTTATTTACAAGTTTTAGGTCGTTAATCTAGGAAGTGGAGTTCAGGTAATAAAATTATTTCATGATACAGTACTAAGTCTATCCAGACATAAACATGATTTTTAGCTATGTGCGGAATCTCGTCAGCTTGTACGTACGTGTCTCCCACAACAAGTAGCACATAAAAAATATAACACATACTAGGTAGTTTCCCCCTCGCAAGGTTAGACAGGAGACTTACTTCTCTCCGAAATCCGATAAACGGCTCCAACGCCCCTCTAAAACCTCAAACTTATGTCGAACGATCCAAAACTAATCAAACAACGTGCAAATAAATCAAAATTATACTCCAATACTCATAGTTTACCTATTTATAACAATTCTCAACTACGCTCAAAAAGTCACCAAAGTCAACCCCCAGGCCCACTTGTCCAGGATTCCAAAAGCTTTTGAAGATAAATATTATCCATAGCACCACGAACTCAAATATATGAATTCCTAATTCGTGGTCAACATCCAAAATTACCAATTCTAGGTTTTCTTCTAAAATCCGACAAATTCTATCGATTTTCATGTAAAAATCCATATATGTTCATGAAATATAATTAAAATTGGTTTAGAAACAGTTACACTTAAGAGGTGGACAAAATAGCTCTCCAATATCGCCCCAAAATCAGCTCCAAGAGAGAAAAATATGATGAAATGAGCAAATCCCATTTTTGCAAACCTAAATTCTGCCCAAGCCATTCCTCTTCACTAACGGGGAAAATACCTCAAGATCGCGAATTTCAAACCAACCGCGATGCCCATCCTGCCAAACCTTCGCGAACACATAGACCAACCGAGTGAACCCGGTCAAGCAAACCTGTTAGATACTTTCTACCCAAACTCACTTATGAATAAAGAGAATACATATTTTCGTTAATTAGACAATAAAGAGATCATGTGTACAATACCAATTCATTAATATTAGTTACTTCATTTAAAGTCTCGAATATACACTTTCATAGTTTGAAGTAGAAGATGTAACACACATACAACATTACTATCTTGACTTTCCCAGTACTAATACAACCCACACCATGTCTACCAAGCCTCTAATGGATACAAAAGGATACTATGATAGTGCCGGCAATAAGGCCCCTGCTATACCTCGAAACACGATACATGAGAAAACAAAAGGAACATGACCCCGATATAAAATGGGGCTCACCAAGTAGCTGAGAGGAGGATATACTACTGTCACTGGATGCCGCCTGCTATGGAACCACCTGCATCCGTTAAAAGATACAGCGCCTCCGGAAAAAAGGACGAGAGTACATGTGGAATAGTACTCATATGTAAGGTAGATAGAACAACATATGAAAATACTGTAACTCAATAAGAGGCAAATAATGGACATCAAGGAACTACGAAACATCCCATAGATTCAAATTTCAAGTCTTATTATACTTATATCATCATAAACTTCATTTAGAATCAACTGAGCCATGTGAAGTATATGTGGAATACGTAATATAATGTAATTGGAACAACATGTATAACCCATGCCAATGAAAGTGGCACCTATTGTCTGCGTTTATAATGCGTCTCAGTAGACCGTCCATATCCCTCTCTTATTTTACGACCATACATTTTGTAGACCATTCTTAGTGTTCACATGTCATATTTGAAACCTATGCGTCTCATAGACCGTCCATAGTATTTGTTCACACTATACACCTATACATTCTATACACGATACACCTATGCCTTTCATAGACCGTCCATAGGATTCCAAACACAATATGCCTATGAGTTTCATTGACCATCCATAGGATTCCAGACACAATATGCCTATGTATTTCATAGACCGTCCATAGGATTCGATACATAATATACCTATGTGTTTCATAGACCATCCATAGGATTCCATACACAATATGCCTATGTGTTTCATAGACCGTCCATTGGGTCAATAACACATCATTATGCACATAACTATGTATAAACACAAGCGACTTGACTACGCTACTTTTAAGGTCATAATTTCCTGGATCATTGGAACACTTCATGTTCATGCTCATCATGGAGAAACATAGCTCATTACATTAACACATGCATGGCCAATCATTAAGTAGATTTCAATGGTACATAGACCTAAATTCATTCCTTACGGTTCATCATCATTTAGCATAGGACGTCTCTTTCACACCTCATTATATGCCTCTTTGTCCTCTTGGTCACTAGCTAAGTTCATGATTTTCGTTTTGGCAAACAGTTCATGTTCATATTACCGCTTACTTGTACTAGTCACGGTGATCATAGGACATTAATGACATTATTATATAAAGGAGTCAAACTCATCACATAATGTTTCACACATTCTTTCATTTAATTGGCACTATTGGCCACAAATGTAATTCTCATTCTTGGCACGATGGCCACATTTCTACATTTCATACTTCTTCCACTTCTTTTCTTTTCATTTGGGCTTCGACTTGGTGTTATAACAATTAGATATGCAACCCATGCTTCGAACACATTTTGAAATAGCACATAACATAATACGAACATTTGGAATACATATTGAGCATATATCTTTTGGACACAAGGCTTATTCGAAATAATCAATTTGTAAAGAGTAACTCGGGACTTACAAGAACATCATGGGATTCAACTCTAGGAGAATAGTTTAGCCAACATACCTCGCTTTGAGCTTTACTTAAATTACTACAACATTCCGAAAATCCTAGAATGCCCAATCTATTTTGAGACATAACACAACTAAACACAAATTAGGAAGATATTCGTGGTATAAGCTCATTTGAGCATGTTATCAAACACTAGGTGTGCAAACTTGACTACAAGGTTCTTCAACAAGATTGCTTTTATTCCACAACCCAATATTTACCCATTTGAGCTCAATAATCTTTCCATAAACCTTATTGGTACATGCATGTATAGATAAAACTCTCACACCCAAGAATCATACTCCCAATCACCCATCTTTTACCCCAAACTCGAAATTGAAGACTAGGGTTAGAACCTTATCTCTTGAGTGAAGATCTTGTGAGATTTCCTTATTGGATTTCAAAGCTTGGACAAGATCTTGATGAACAAAGCAATTGAGCTTCTTCCTCTCTCTAGAACACTCTTACTTCTCTCTAAATTTATCAGATAATCACCCCAAATTATGTCCCAAAGGCTTTTTATCAAAATGGGGTCGGGTTATAAAAATAGAAAAAAGGTCCCTCCAAACTCAGGTCTGCGGTCGCAGAATTGACCGCAAAACAGGTATGCGGTCTGCAAAATGGACCGTAAAATAGATGCCCATAACTGGGCTGCACTGGACCGGTGTGCGACCATTCTGCGGTCTGCAAACCACTTTTGCGGTTCGAATAATGATTTGCGGTCGCAGAATTGACTGCAGAATCACATTATGTCAGCTTTTTGGAATTTGCTCATAACTTCTTGTACGAGGTTCCAAATGACAAATGGTTTGATGCGTTGGAAACTAGACCCAAAAGGGCTTTGATTTAATACGTAGATCATCTCCTAAGTCGTTATAGTTTGGTAGCAGCATTCGTTTGAAGTAGAATCTTGTGCGAATTGAGACATCCTTTCCACTTAATGTATCCAACTTGTTCTACACAAATTCTTGCCATTCACGAAACTCTTTAGTACGTTCCTTCAGCTTAAACATATATTTTCATTTCAAAATAATATGGTTCTATCCCATGGTCTCCTTTAATACTCGAACACGTTATTCTCAAATACCGCTGGCGCACTATAGAATCTTAAATAATTAGGAAATTTTTAACGGGGCTTTACATTGTCCCCGATTAGGATCATGCGTCCTCAAATGAGGAGTTGTGTCCGCCCTGAACGCCTATCATAACTCAACTCTTCTTTCAAACATTTCAAGCCCCCAAATTTGACTAACTCCAAAATTTTCCAAAAGGAGAGTCTCCTCTGTAATTGAGCCTAACCACCTGCTAGAGAATCCCATAAATCAATCCTAAAAACAAATAGGTAATACCACATTGTAACACAGACATGAAAAAAACACCAACCATGACATCTTAGGCATTATATTATCAACTGGAGCATTTGCATAAACTGTACAAGTTTGGACGTCACTCATAGAAAATAAACTCCTAACATTCTTTTAACACAACAATTCCGTGATGATCTTGACTTTCTCCATGGATTAGTGAACGAGTTCTGGCCCCTATCAACTCTACCACACCTACTTTGGACCATCCATGGGCGACTTTCATTTCCTGCCACACGAAACACCACACAGTGGAATAACTACCCAGTACATAATAACAACCACCTCTATTTGCCTTATACTCCTCAAAACACATTGATATGGCCACTCCTTGACCCAGTCCTGATTCGTCATACCAAAGTAGATGATGATTTGCTCTTCCTGAATTTCTACTTTTAAGAGACAATACGAAATGTGATCTTCAAATTTCTAGCACCGACCTTCATCCACATGCAACATCCGTGAAATATTCTAAACACGTTGGTCCACACCTGGATATTGAAAATTGACAAGCGATTCTCGTTTCCTTTTATGTGAAAGCTTATGCTCATACGGCTATAGAGTGACTAAGGCCATACATATTCACCCACATCTTTCTCTTATATGAACAACCCCTTAGACATCCTTCCTAATCACTTAAGTTTCATTATAAGCTTGGGTTAACACATCTAATCCCCCCCCTCCAACCAAAACCTATTACCATCACACCTCATCCTTCCCGTGTGAGTTAAACTTACCGTGGTCCCAAACATGTAAGGAAGTACAATCCCATAGTCAAGCATACATGGCACAAAACTCTATGGTCATACTCATTCACCCACATCATGAAACAAGGGAAAAAGAGGGTTGAGGGATATACTTGTTGTTCCTTGGTTGTTAGGGAAGTGCCTTAGCTGATGACCCTTGAATCCGCACCCGAAACATTCATCAGTGCCACGTTGGCACACCCCCAAATGACGCCTCCTACACTTAGGACATGAGAGCCTCTATTGCGGCTGATCGTTCCTGGTTGACTGAACCTGCTGATTAGATCCCTTGACGCCTTGGTCCAGCGTTCAATGGCCCCAGCGTTGCTGATCAGGCCCTAATGGTAATGCTCTAGCTAGGGATTGAACAACTGACCGCGTCCGGATGACACTTCCCTATGTAATGCCTTTCCACAATTACCCCCATTGTAAGAGCCACTAAAATTGCCCGTGGATCAGGTCTTTTTGTTGTTATCTTGCTTCGTCTTTTTTTTTTAACTTTTGATCCTCCGTAGGGCGAACGCCACCATTTTCCCATAATTCATATCATAACTCAAGGCAACCGTAGGGGCCTCATTAATGACCAAGGGGCCAAGGCCTTGCACAAAACAGCTCACTCTAGCCTCCATAGTGGGCAGCATGTAAATAGCATACTTGGACAGGCGCACAAACCTCATATTGTAGTCCACACAGTCAGGCTACCTTTCCTCAGGCTCTCAAACATAGCGGCACGGGCCACCTTAGTCTTGACAGGCAAGAAATTGTCAATGAAAGCATCGGTAAACTCACTCCACCTCACCGGAGGACTTCCCTCATCAAGGGACTCCTCCCATTGCTCAAACCAAGAATATTCCACCTCTTGCAGGTGCTAGGAGGTCAACTCCACTCCCTCCGCCTCAGTAGCATGCATAACTCATAGAGTTTTGTGCAGCTCATCAATGAAGTCCTGGGGGTACTGCTCAGGATTAGTACCCGTGAACACCGGAGGATCTAACTGAAGAAACATGTTCACTCTAGAACTAGTGGAATCCCTTTGCAAACTACAAGAAGTAGGTGCAATATTCGATCGCTGGGCCTTCAAAGCCACTATTAGAGCCAACATTTGAATGGCTCCCCTAAGATCCCCATCAGAAACACCAGTATCGAAAGCTGGAGATGGAACTGGAATATCAGTTAGAGGGACCGTTGCACCCTTAGTAGGTGTAGGGACAGGTGTGGTCTGATCAATTATGGTAGAATTAGGTAGTATAGTAATTGGAGGAATATCCTCACCCCTCGGGTGCTCACCCGCATCATCAAATATAGAATTAACTGCCATTCTCGGGGTGACATTGGCTCCTTAGCTTGTTCTTGCCTTCTTCTTTGGCACCATGTACTGAAAGTTAGAGCAGAGCACGAGTTAAAGGACGAACAATCTTGCAAATCAGCTTTATCGCACGATCGAGAACATGAAATAAGAGTATTATTCCTAAATGCTCAAGTAGCATCCTAATTATAGATATGGTTGACAACACACCAATAAGAAGGACTCCACTAGACACGACTCCGAGACATCCCAGGACACCTTAAAACTTTAGGCTCTGATACCAATTTCGTCATGCCCCAAACTTGAGAACGTGACCGGCGCTCAACCGAGTGAACCCGGTCAAGAAAGCCCGTTAGATATTTTCTACCCAAACTCACTTATGTGTAAAAAGAATACATATTTTCGTTAATTAGACAACATAGAGATCATATGTGCAATATCAATCCATTACCATTAGTCACCTCATTTAAAGTCTCGAATACACACGTTCATAGTTTGAAGCGGAAGATGTAACACACATACAACATTACTATCTTGACTTTCCCAGTACCCTTACAGCCATACCATGTCTACGGAGCCTCTAATGGATACAAAAGGGCACTCCGAGAGTGTCGGCAACAAGGCCCCGCCTATACCTCAAAACACAATACATGAGAAAACAAAAGTTTCATGACCCCGATATGAAATGGGGCTCACCAAGTGGCTAAGAGGAGGATATACTTTTGTCACTGATCAATGCCGCCTGCAATGGAACTAGCTGCATCCATTAAAAGATGCAGCGACCTTGACAAAAGGGAAGTGAGTACATGAGGAATAGTACACATATGTATGGCAGACAGTACAACATATAAAAATACGGTAACTCAATAAGAGGCAAATAATGGACATCAAGGAACTACAAAACATCCCATAGATTCAAATATAAAGTGTTATTGTACATACATCATCTTAAACCTCTTTTAGAATCAACTAAGCCATGTGAACTATTCATGGAATACGTAATATAATGTAATTGGAACATGTACAAACCACGCCAATGAAAGTGGCACCTATTGTCTGCGATAATAATGCGTCTCACTAGACCGTACATATCCCTTTCTTATTTTACGACCATACATTTCATAGACAATTCTTAGTGTTCACATGTCATATTATAAACCCATGCGTCTCATAGACCGTCCATAGTATTTATTCACACAACACACGTATACATTTCATACACGATACACATATGCGTTTCATACAAGATACACCTAATCATTTCATACACGATACACCTATGCGTTTCATAGACCGTCCATACGATTCCATGCACAATATACCTATGCGCCTCGCCTCGTACACCACCCATAGGATTCAATACACAACATACCTATGCGTTTCATAGACCGTCCATAGGATTCCATACACAATATGCTATGTGTTTCATAGACCATCCATAAGATTCCATACACAATATACCTATGTGTTTCATAGACCGTCCATAGGATTCCATACACAATATACCTATGCGTTTCATAGACCGTCCATAGGGTTCCATACACAATATGCCTATGTGTTTCATAGACCGTCCATAGGGTCTATAATACATCATTATGCACATAACTATGTATAAACACAAGCGACCTGACTACGCTACTTTTAAGATCGTAATTTCCCGGATCATTGGAACACTTCATGTTCATGCTCATCATGAAGAAACATAGCTCATTACATTAACACATGCATGGCCAATCCTTAAGTAGATTTCAATGGTACATAGACCTAATTTCATTCCTTAAGGTTCATCATCATTTAGCATAGGACGTCTTTTTCACACCTCATTATATACTTCTTTGTCATCTTGGTCACTAGCTAAGTTCATGATTCTCGTTTCGCCAACGACCACAGTTCATGTCCATATTACCACTTACTTGTACTAGTCACGGTGATCATAGGACATTAATGGCATTATTATATAAAAGAGTCAAAACTCATCTTATAATTTTTCACACATTCTTTCATTTCATTGGCACTATTGGCCACAAATGTAATTCTCATTCTTGGCACGATGGCCACATTTCCATATTTCATACTTCTTTCACATCTTTTCATTTCATTTGGGCTACGACTTGGTTTTATTGCAATTAGATATGCAACCCATGCTTCTAATACATTTTCAAAAAGCACATGACATAATAGGAACATTTGGAATACATATTGAGCATATATCTTTTGGACACAAGGCTTATTCGGAATAATCAATTTGTAAAGAGTAACTTGGGCCTTACAGGAACATCACGGGATTCAACTCTAGGAAAGAAGTTTAGCCAGCATACCTCGCTTTGAGCTTTACTTAAATTACTACAGCGTTCCAAAAATCCTAGAAATCCCAATATATTTTGAGACATAACATAATTGAACACAAATTAGGAATATATTCCTGGTTTCAGTTCATTTGACCACTTTATCTAACACTAGCTGTGCAAACTTGACTACAAGGTTCTTCTACAACATTTTCTTCATTCCACAACCCAATCTTTACCCATTTGAGCTCAATAATCTCCCCACAAACCTTATTGGTACATGCATGTATACATAATACTCTCAAACCCAAGAATCATACTCCCAATCACCCATATTTTACCCAAAACTCGAAATTGAAGACTAAGGTTAGAACCTTACCTCTTGAGTGAAGATCTTGTGGGATTTCCCTGTTCGATTTCAAAGCTTGTACAAGATCTTGATGAACAAAGAACTTGAGCTTCTTCCTCTCACTAGAACACTCTCACTTCTCTCTAAGATCATCAGTAATCGCCCAAAAATAAGCCCCAAACGCTATTTATCAAAATGGGATCGGGTTATAGAAATAGGAAAATGCGACCATTTTGCAGACCGCAGACCACTTTTGCGGTTCGCATAATGATTATGCGGTCGCAAAATTGACCGCAGATTCACATTCTGCCAGCCTTTGGGAATTTGGTCATAACTTCTTGTAGGAGTGTCTAAATGACAAAAAGTTTGATGCGTTGGAAACTAGACCCAAAGGGCTTTAATTTGATAGGTGGATAACCTCCTAAGTCTTTATAGTTTGGTAGAAGAATGCGTTTGAAGTAGGATCTTGTGCGAATTGAGACATCCTTACCACTTAATGTATCCAACTTGTTGTATAGAAATTCTTGCCATTCACAAAACTCCTCAGTATGTTCCAATACACCTTAAACATATATTTTCATTTCAAAAATAATATGGTTCTATCCCGTGGATCTCATTTAATACTCAAACATGTTATTCCCAAATACTGCAGGCGCACTATATAATCTTAAATATCATTAGGAAATCTTTAACGGGGCCTTGCAGAAACCATATTGGAACACACCCGAGGCCCCCGAGACACCGTCTATTCACACCAACAAGTCCCAATCTTATCCAAACTTATCCAAAGGCACAAAATGCCACAAAAAATATCAAAACCATGAATCGACGATCAAAATCCTTCTTCAACTTCCAAACGTTGAAACTTCGTCGAACGTATTCGAATCACGCTAAAATATTTTGGAATGATGCTAAATTTTACGTACAAGTTATAAATCACAATACGAACCTATTCTAAGAATTTCAAACGGATATAGATAACACCAATGTCAACTTCAAATCAAACATAGAAAATTCTAAATAAGCGCCGAAATGCTCCTTGTCCACCCCAAAACTCGATCCAAATATACGCCCAAATCCAGAATCATCATACGAAACTATCGGAACCTTCAAATCTCGATTCCGAAGTTGTTTACTCAAATGTCAAACCTTTGTCAACTATTCCAACTTAAAACTTCTGAATTGAGAATTATTTGGCCAAGTCAACTCTAAATTCATCGAAAATCGAGACCAACCACATGTGAAAATCATAATACACAAGGTGCAGCTACTCAAGGTATCAAACCGTCGTACAACATGTTTGATCTAAAAATAGTTGTCGAGTCATTACTGTATTACTCCACCCTGACTAAATTACAATATCCACCTGTATCACTCTGTCCTGACAAAATCACAATATCCACCCGTATCACTCCACCATGATAAAATTATTATATCTACCTGTATCACTCTGCCCAACATATTTGTCACGCCACAAACCTGGTTAGGCAAGACCGGCACCCGGTGCCTCACTTGACAGAGCATACCAACCTGAGACTGAGGGCTTCTGAACATACAATGTGATACTTTGGCTGTAAGGCCACATTGTAGGATAATTTATGAAACAAAATATAAAACTAAATGGAGAATAGATCCAACTGAGCATCAGTATACCGTTGGGCCGGCAAGGCCTTCACACAACTACTACAACTGACAAACCAAAAAAATATACATACATCGCCTACGAGGCCAACATACTACACCGACTGATAGGATATTTCTACAAGCCTCTACTGATGGTTGTGTTGTGGTCAGAGCAAGGCCCTGACATACCCATATAATCTATATCTATATATCTACACACACACAATATCTACTCAAAATCCTAGACCCGACAACTCCAAATGACGTGGAGCTTATTGGTCGAGCTTATCGGACTGCACCTATTGAGGAGGTCAACGCATTTGTATATCTAAACCTGCAGGCAAGAAATGCAGCATCCCTAGAGAAAGGACGTCTGTACGAAATAATGTATCGAGTATGTAAGGCAATAGACTAATTGAAAGACGAATTGAACGGATAATATAATAACTGAAAGTAACTGTGAGTCAAAGATGATCTCAAGATATACTTACCTACAGATAATGACTAAACTCTCTCAATATAGTAAGTAAAATAGTTGTCTGGCCCTAAAAGGCTCAGTACGTGCAACTGCTCGCCCATAGTAGGCTCGCTTGTAGTCGTTTGGCCATACTAGGCTCCGTAACACAACCATTCTGGGTTTGCTCATAAGCGCTCTAGCATAGTAGGCCGGTATTTAGCTTAGTATCTGATCAGAGGTTGCCCATAGGGGCCTACCCTTCGATTATTGCTCGGTGGTGGTGAAAATACTATAATATTGTATGTGTGTGTATATATATATATATATGCCCCATTTGCTCTCCTAACTGAAAGAAGACAATATATAACTGAATATAAGGTCCAGATAATGGAGACTAATGTAACTCGTGAGACTAGGATAATGTCCATAAATCTTGGTTTACGAACTTCTCTTTATGTCTTGTTATCAAACGCATGGAGTTACAGGATTATGCCAAAATGAAGGAAAGGTTTTACCATAACATACCTTATTACAAACTTTCCCATAACCACGTTGAAATTGTCTTGGCTCACCATAATCTACAACAACAATAATAATACTATCATTAAGTTATGAGAGGTACACTATCGCAAAACGAACGACAAGCTTATTTTATATTGAAACGAGCAGCATCTCTCCTATAATATTTAGTTCCTCCCAATTAGAGATAATTCTAAAAACACAAGGACACAGCAATAACAAAATATGTACATCATTTTTCAACCCTATATCCATCACAAAATACCACAAAACGGCCCAACACACCCCGATCACTTCATACACAAAATGACAACCATTGTAGTGTCAAACTACCCAAAAATATTACGATGAACGACTAGCCCACCATTCTGCGATTATGTGGGGTTACCACACCCTTTCTCCTCCAAAAATCCATAAAACAGTATCAAAATACAAAACATAACAACAACACAAAGTAGCCAACAACCACTACAAGTTGAATAACTCAAATTCACGGCTTTCGATCACCATCCCGTGTGTTTTTCTCTACTTTTCCAGAGAAAAAAATGGACGAAAGAGGTTAGTATACTCACCTTGTTTGGTGAATACCTTAGCTCCTGACTTGGTTCTTTAACTCTTAGGTTTTCCTCTAAGTAGAACTTGAAAAGAAGAAAATATCATTTAGGGTCTTCTATTGAATTTTTGGGAGATGTTTGCAGCGGTTTATCTCTGATTCTTTTGGCTCTATAATGAGTGATATATATGGAGTAAATCATCACATAAAAGAACTCTTTTTCCGACCCCAAGAAGCCCCTTTTTGGTCATATTTGGTCCTTTCTTTTAAGCAAGAAGGTGACGCACATACTTGTCATCTATGCAGTCTGCACAGTCTTGCAAAAACACAAATATATCTAGAATGCACTAGAAATTACACACGTAAAGATTCAATTTGACGGGTGGATCACACCGTAACCCTTAGGATATTAAGAGAAATGCTCAGTGACATTAGACCCATATTTCAGTGAAACTTATGACGTAACTTGTGACGACTTTCATAGACTATTGTTCCACAACTCGCTTGACATCAAAAATCAACATGCAAATATCATACAATAAAAATAACTCATAAAATAACCCTCTTATCATGTTATGCACCATAGTCTCACCCAATGGTACAGGTTATAACATTCCCAACTTGTCGACTTTCGACGAAATTTATTTTCTTCAATTCATTTAGTTTCTGAACCTTCCAACCTTCTTGGTACTTGTTGTTCATGATAATAAATATTTGTAAAGTCTAAGGCAATATGATTAACTTAATTTATATATACTTTAAAAGATGACTTCATTTATTATCTTACATCAGTTTGCTTATGGCGTACTTTTACGTACGAAAAAATAGGGTGTAACATCATTCCCCCCTTTGGAACATTCATCTTCGAATGTTGACTAATGTGCTTACCAGTCTCCAACCCTCACGATATTTCCATAACACATGTTTTAACTCATTATTATCTTGGTAAAGGTGCTTAAACCCTCCGACTTACTATACATGCCACATATGGCCAATGTCTATAAATAACAATACTTTGCCTCACACGACACTCACTAATATATACTGCCAGTCAAAAATAAGAGCTTAGCTTATGACCTACTGGTCCGAATTGGGTTGTGTTGTAATATCCCATCTCGAGGCATATCTTCAGTTTGAAATAGGTGGGGTATTTAGACTTCATTTATTCCTTCACTTCCCATGTCATCTCATCCACATTCTTGCTTCTCCATAAAAGATTCACGGAGGCTACCTCCTTATTTTGTAGCTTGCAGATTTGTCGGTCTAGGATTGCAACTGGAACTTCCTCGTACAATAATTCCTCTATGAACTATATCATCAGTGGGCACCACTCTGTAGCATAGATACGTGAAAAACCAGATGAACAGACTTCAATTCGGAGGGAAAATCTAACTCATAAGCTACTCGGCCCACTCTTCGAATAATCCTATAAGGCCTAATATACTGTTGGCTAAGTTTGCCTTTCTTGCCAAAACACAGCCATCAACCCCAAACTCTATGTCTCGTTGATGCACGTCAAAATATTACTTTTGACGACTTTGAGCTATCAACATTCTCTCCTGGATAAGCTTTACCTCCTTAACGGCCTGTAAAACCAAGTCTTGCCCATGTAACCTAGATTCTCCCACATCAACCACCCCATTGGAGTTCTGCACTAACGCCCATACAAATCCTCGTACGAGCCATCTGGATACTGGAGTGGTAACTATTATTATATACAAACTTGATAAGAGGTAGATGATCATCGCGATTTCTTTTCAATCCAACATACATGCTCGTAATATATCCTCGAGCATTTGAATTGTGCACTCGACATGTCCGTCAATATGTGGAGGAAAAGCTGTGCTGAGATTTACCTGAGTCCCTAGACCTCTGTGAAATGACCTCCATAAATGCCCTATAAACTGGGCCCTTAGGTAAGATATAATAGATAATGGTACTTTGTGTAGCCGCACTATCTCCTTAATATATAACTTCGCATAATCTTCGGATACATAGATCTGACCGATAGGAATAGGTTGATTTCATGAGCCTATCAACTATAACCCATATAGAATCGAACTTAAGATGAGAACAAGGCAACCCCGTGATGAAGTCCATGTTTATTGCCTCCCATTTCCTTGTGGGGATCTCTACAGTCTAAATTAGTCCTCTGGGTTTCTGATGCTCTACCTTTACCTACTAGCAAGTAGGATACCGGACGACAAACTCAACAATGTTCTTCTTCATATTGTTCCACCAGTACACATCCTTAATGTCATGATACATCTTCGTCAACCCGGGATGAATGGAGTACCACGAATAATGTGCCTCTGACATAATCATGTCTCGTAGCCCTGCTACTTGTGGGACACATAGACGACCCTTGTATCTGAGTACCCTATCTTTCTTGAGCTCTAACAACGACTTCTTCTACTGCGAAACTCGCTCTCTCAACTTGACCAACTATGGGTCCTCGTACTACTTTTCCTCTACTTCAGCTATGAGAGATAATGTTGAAGTTTTCTGGAGTACAACTCCGCCATCGTCAGAATCTACTAACCAAGCCCCCGAACAAGCCAATTAATAAACCTCTCTAGGTAATTCTCTTTTCTCGACCTCTATATGTGCTAAGCTACCCGAAAATCAGCGACTTAAGGCATCCGCTACAATATTAGCTTTCCCTGGATGGTAGAGAATGTTAACATCATAATCTTTAAATAACTCTAGCCATCACCTTTTTTGCAAATTCAACTCCTTTTGCTTAAAGATATATTGCGGGCTTTTATGATCTGTAAATATGCCCACATGAACACCATGTAAATAATGTCGCCATATCTTAAGTGCATGGACAACCATAGCTAACACGAAGTCGTTGGTTGGATAATTCCTCTCGTGCTTCCTCAACTGCCTTGAAGCGTATGCAATAACCTTCCCATGTTGCATCAGCACACATCCTAACCCATGTTGCATCAGCACACATCCTAACCCGATACCTGAGGCATCGTAATACTCGGCATAACCCTCTAGACCCTCTAAAAGTGTTAGAACTGGCACGAGGTCAACTTATTCTTAAGTTGTTGGAAACTCTGCTCCCAAGACTTTGTCCAGTGAATCTTAGTTTCTTTCTAAGTCAGATTCGTTAATGGTGACTGTTTACCCTTAAAACCGGATAACAATTGAATTTGTTCGTAGTGCTAAGGATCCACGAGTCAATTTGATACTAAGTAAAAGTGTAACGTAAATGATTAGAATATTATAAGAGAAAAAGAATAGCCAAACCGCAAATCACACAATTGATGATGAATCGTATGAAATAGGGAAATATCTCGATCAACAGTGGATGTAATATTGAATTTCCGATGAACAGTAGGTATAATAATGTATAACAGTAGAAATATATTGCTTTTTTTCTCAGAATGTGTTCTGCCTTACAATGGAGGGTCTAAGCCCTTCTTATAGGTAAATGTAAGAGTCATGAATGAAGTAGGAAACTGATTACAAGGCAAATCCCATTAATTACGGGATTGAATATCCTAAGATGACGGGATAACGGCTATAACGGTTGAGATAATCACTCCTGGCGAAATATCCGAGATTGGCGAGATACACGGTTCGGGACCGATCTCCTTTCACGAAGCGTTCCCTGGCCGACCATATCGATTGTCTTATTTCGGTTGTTCTATCCTACGCGTCCGACTTGCTGATTCCGGACCGGGGTGGCTCGGCCTCGTATTATGCCCGGACCCGACTTTACTTGGTTGTATCCGACCTAATACAGATAGTCCCCTCGTTTATTGGAGAGTAAGGACAAAAAACGATATGAGTTATCATTCCTCGGGCTCATTAGTTAGGCGATCGACATTACCACTAAGGGGTCGTTTGGTACGAACACAAGTAATGCAGGGATTAGTAATGCAGGGATTAGTAGGGATTAGTAATGCAGGGATTAGTAATGCTGGGATTATTTTTTATCAAGTGTTTGGTTCATTGTATTAAAAATTAATTATGCAATGTATAATCTAAATTTGTGTTTGGTTTAAAACTATATAAAATATTCTTTACAATTATACCCTTGATTTAATAATTTTAAGTCTTATCCATGTATAGCTAATCCAAGGATTAGTAATCCCTTACTTTCCTTGGTATTAGTTAATCCCTCATATGAGGGATAACTAATCCATGTATTAGGTAGGAGTAAATTGAATTGACCAACCAAACATAGTATTGGACGGATTAAATTTTTATACGGTGATTATTTTACCTAATACGGCCTACCAAACGACCCCTAAATGTGTCGTGGAAACACAGCTGTCAAAACCGCTTATCCCCAAAAAGATCCTATGTGTGACGGTAGCGTAGTGACGCGCACAACCGACGATGCAGGAAATCATTACTTGCTTTTTGCAGAACCTTGTACCTTTTTCATTGCATTAATTGCGTGCATTTAATGCTGCTTACCTCGTGCTTTGTGCCGCCGTTCTTTGGGAAGGTATAAATACTTTCTCCCCCTTTGGATTAACTTATTTGTCCTCACGCAATTAATTGTTTCGTCTTCCTTAGTTCTTTATTATCAAAAAACCTTTATTCTTCTTCATCAAAAAACCTCCTCATCTCTTTTGCTGCTTGCTACTTCAATGGCAAAAACTTCCAAATCAGTCCCTATAAGACAAACTTCTTCTGCTCAGTCTGTTGAAGAGGCTGAGCCCATCCGTACTGAAGAGCCTTCCCTGGAGCCTCCATTGAAGGCCTATATCCCAGTAGAATGCCATATAGGCTTCGACTTCAAAGTCGAGAAATCTTCCCCGGTGCCCGGCCGTGGTGAACCGGTTTCTAAGTATGTTAGTTTGATCACCCCAAAACATCTAGAAAGGGTGAAGACCGAATGCCATTGGACCGACAAGGAGATAGTGATCCCTTCCCAAGACGAAGCTATTACCACATACGTGGAGGGATACCTTAGTGTGTATACTTATCCGTTCACATTAGGGCCTATAGATCCTCTAATCATCGAGTTTTGTAGGAGATACCAGGTTACCTTGGCTCAAGTACACCCTTCAGTGTGGCAGATAGTCTATCTTCTTCGTTTTTTCATAGATAAGGTCGAGGGGGGACATCCTTTTACCCTCGACCATTTGCTCAGGTTATACAGTCACCGAATGTTCCGAGGGGGGCTGATTAAGCTAGCTCGCCGGGCCAGTAAGGCCCCATTCTCGAGCATCGACGAGGACAGGGACCGGGGCTGGATGAGCCGATTTGTTCGAATTAAAACTTCTGACCTGATCCCTACCGAAGATATGCCGTTCCCCGAAAAAAGGAACATGAAACGTAAGTGTTTTCTTATCTGACTTCTTCTAATACTGTTTCTCAGCCCATAACTGATGTGTTATCATGTGCAGCCGTTTCCCAGGCACCGACCGCGATCGACAACCTGATGGACTGGGTCCGGAAAATCGTGGCCTAGAGGTTGTATTCCGAGCGGGCCTGGAGAGAGATATCGAAAGGTCTCTGGGAGGCTAAGAACCACGATAAGCTTCATCTACATTCATCTTTCTCAGATCGATCGGTGTCAGCACTTAATACTTTGGAATTCATATTTTGTAGGCCTCTCGAAGGACGCCGAATTGAGGCCGGCAGTTACCAGTGGGACAGTTCCTTGTCCCCTTCCCGCGTCGGAGAAGGAAAAAGGAAAGAAAAGAACAAGGGCTCCTGACCATGCTGAGCCCGAAAAGAAGAAAAGGCAGAAAAAGGCGGCTCGTAAAATCACAGCCCCCGACGCTGCTGTTGAACTGAGTGAGGACTCCGATGGGGCGAAGAGTCCTGAACTTGCTAAAACCCCTCGGGAAGTCCCCGAGCCTGTTGCGGAGGAAACCAGTGCCTCCCCAGGAGCCCGTATTGAAAAGGGAGCAAGGGCAGAAGGCCGGGCCAATATACAAGAGGCGGCCCGAAGATCTTCGGATATTCCCGAGATGTCGCATTCTCCTTCCTTCTCGGAGACAATCCGAGATGCTGGGACCCACACGCCGGGCAAGATACCGGCCACAGCAGGGGTCTTCGAGGAATTCTTCGACGGGGTGCCATCGGCTGATACTTACGGCCTTGAAATCCCCAGAAGGAGTCCCCCAGCCGAAACAAGTGGAACGTCGGCTGGTATTAAGTTAGTGGATAAGTTCCCTGCGCCGAGCTCGAACCTAGAGAGGAGTCGGGTGATAACCCTTGCTATCCCTGAGGATGCCCGAGCGCTAGGCCCCCCGGTAGGTATAGCAAGCTACCTTCACGGCTTGGTCACTGAAGATGATCGAACTGCTATGAATGCCGTGGACTGGGCTTGCTTTCTCAACGAATCTCAACAAGCATTAAACAAAGTAAGTTCTTATATCCTCCTTAGATTATATTCACTATTTTGGTCGATATTCCTATGCTGAATGTCCTTTGTTCGAATTTCCCACAGTCTTCGGTGCTTTATCACGAAGTGTTCCTTCGTATCAAAGAAGGAATGGCACAAGAGTGGGAAAGGCGTCAGCTGCTTGAAAATGAACTGGCGCACCTTCGAGTCGAGCGTGCCTCTTATGTCGACCGATTGAGGCAAATGGACAGCCGATTGGACCACCTTCAATCGGAGCTGAGTGGGGCAAAAGCCGAAGCGAGCGGTTGGAGAGTCAAAACCGAGCTTCTTACTGCAGAGACAACGTCTCTCCAAGGACGAGTTTCGGCCGCTCATGAAACAATCGAAGCCTTGACCAAGGACAATGAATACCATCGGCTTCTAGCTGAATCAACCAACCAAGAACGGGCGGCCCTGGCCAATCGACTTCAGGAAGCCAAGTTAGAAATTGCTGCTTTCGAGGCCAAAGCTGACAGCTTGATAGCCCAGTATAAAGCTGATGCCGAAGTAGCGCACGAGCAATCAAAGGCGGCGACTGAGTATACTCAATGCCAAACTCGCCTGTCCGTTCTCGAGTAGCTTCAGGCCCGTGGCTTCGACTTATCTTCCGATGTCGCTGAGGCATCAAAAATCGAGGAAGAAATGAGAAGGAAAACATTTCCTGAAGAATACGAAGATGGCTCAGACTGACATTGTTGTTTTCTTTATAGCCTTACTGACGTAGCTATCCCATTTTGTGTAATAATCTTCATTTAATATATCCCAAGTTTGTTTTTGATTTTCATGTGTCAAGATGTCCTGCCTTAGCTAGGATCGTAAATTGTGACCGACTGATTAGCGACTAGCCCGGCTTTAGCCTCGTAATAAGTTCTCAACACATTGGATACCGGTTAGGCCTTCGCCTTGTTCAAAGCGATAATTAACTCGACCTTGGCCTGGCTTAACAAGATGTCACTTGTTCCTTCTTCAACCCTTTAGCTTATAGGGGTCGGGTTCATGCCTTAGCAAAATTTTGGACCCTTATCAAATAAGTTTTAACTTAGCCCTTTTCTTTCGAGCTTCGATCGAATAAGAATTTTTAATTTGATCCGGCCTTGGCCGTAAGTCGGGATCGCCAAGATCGATCTTGATCCCCTTCATGCTTTATCGGCTTCAATAAGGCCTTAGTCCGGTGTGTGGGTTTTGGGGTTTTCCTTGTCAGGTCTTATCCCTTCAAACTTCGATCGAGTAAGAATTAATTTGTACCGGCTTTGGCCGTAAATCGGGATTGCCGAGATCGGTCTTAACTCCCTATGCGCTTTACTAACTTTAATAAGGCCTTAGCCTGGTTTATCGGTTTAGGGGTTTGCCTTGTTAGGTCTTATTCCCCTCGATCTCGATGCACTTTTTTCTCTAGTATCGATTATTGTCAGTGCGAGATAATAAGAAATGCCCTTAGGCTTGATAACACAATGTAGGCATCAAACAACTTTATTAATATTTGTATAGTTGTACATCTTCAATGGTCGGAGGCGAACTAGATTGTTCTATTCGGGCACGGCTCTTCTGGCCGTTTGACCCTTACATCAATTCCTAATGATCTTCATTTCGGCCTCTCGAACTTGGACTATTCAAGTGACTGTAGCTAGAGTTTAATACAGTTGATCTATGGTAGCACGACATATGGCTGCCTCGTTAAAAACCTTGTCGGAAAACCCTGATTGGGACAAAATCGGTCGAAGGGAAAAAGAGTGCAGTGCGTGCTTTCAGCCTATATGTTTGGTGTTTGTCTGATGTCGAACTGTCCTGCATATGTTAGTATCGATAAACGAAGTAAAGAGAAAGTAGAGAAGGCAGAGTAAAATACCTTAGCAGTAGTATCTCTTCAAGTGGCTTATATTCCAGTTGTTTGGCAACTGTTTACCATCCATAGTCCCTAGCTTGTAGGAACCCTTCCCGGTGGTCTTCAGTATGGTGTAGGGACCTTCCCAGTTTGGTCCCAATTTCCCTTCGTTAGGGTCTTGAGTATTGGGAGTGATTCTCCTGAGCACCAAGTCCCCAGTGTTGAAGTGTCGAAGTCGAGCTCTCCGTTTATAGTATCTCTCGATTTTCTGCTTTTGCTCTGCTATTCGAACTAAAGCAGCCTCCCTTTTTTCATCCAACAGCTCTAGGCTAACATTCATAGCCTCTTGGTTGGATTCCTCGGTTGCATGCTGAAATCTGATGCTCGGTTCGCCTACCTCGACCGGTATCAAAGCTTCGGCGCCGTACACTAAAGAGAATGGGGTGGCTCCGGTACTGGTTTTTTCAGTTGTTCGATATGCCCACAAGATTTCGGGCAACATTTCTCTCCATCTTCCTTTGGCGTCGATTAACCTTTTCTTCAAATTTTGAAGAATAGTTTTGTTGGTTGATTCCGCCTGGCCGTTGCTACTGGGATGGTAGGGAGTCGACAATATTCTTTTGATTTTATTGTCTTCGAAGAATTTGGTTATCTTGCTGCCGATGAACTGTTTTCCATTGTCGCACACGATCTCGGAAGGCATCCCAAATCGGCAGATGATGTGATCCCATATGAAGTCGATCACCTCTTTTTCTCTAACTTTCTCGTAAGCCTGTGCTTCCACCCACAGTTGTAAAAAGGATGAACTGAGCCTTACCTGGTGCTCGGGGGAGTGGCCCTACTATATCCATCCCCCACTTCATAAATGGCCACGGTGATATAACAGAATGCAGAGTTTCAGCAGGCTGGTGGATGACCGGTGCATGTCTTTCACACTTATCGCATTTGCGCACGAATTCCTTTGCGTCTTTTTCCATGTCGACCCAGTAATAGCTGGCTCAGATTACCTTCCGCACTAGTGAATCTGAGCCCGAATGATTGCCACAAGCCCCTTCGTGTATTTCTTTCAGGACGTATTCTGTATCCCAGGGCCGAGACATATAGCTAAGGGTCCTCCAAAAGTTCTCCTGTAAAGGGTTCCATCGCTGGCCAAGCAAAATCGGGCTGCCTTTGTGCGCAAAGCTCTCGACTCTTTAGGGTCGTGTGGAACCTTGCCCGAGCTGAGGTATTCTATGTACTTGTTCCTCCAATCCCACGTCAAGCTTGTCGAGTTGACCTCGACGTGGCCTTCTTCTACAACCGATCTCATCAACTGTATGACTTTTTTGGAGTCAATCTCTTCATCATCGACCGTCGATCCTAGGTTCGCGAGAGCGTCGGCTTCGCTGTTTTGTTCCCGAGGAATGTGCTGCAGGGTCCATTCCTTGAATCTGTGCAAAGTGACTTGAAGTTTGTCTACATACCTTTGCATACGGCTTTCTCTGATTTCGAACGTCCTGTTCACTTGGTTGACCACAAGGAGAGAGTCGTATTTGGCCTCAATTATCTCCGCCCCAAGGTTCTTGGCTAGTTCGAGACCTGCAATCATAGCCTCATACTCGGCTTCATTGTTAGTCAATTTTACGGTCTTGATGGATTGCCTGATCGTATTTCCGGTTGGAGGTTTTAGAACGATACCTAAGCCCGATCCTTTCGAATTCGAGGCCCCGTCTTTGAACAGAGTCCACACTCCCGAAGGAGTCCCCAATTTAGTCATGAGTTCCTTCTCGACTTGGGGAATGAGCGACGGTGTGAAGTCGGCGATAAAATCGGCCAGTACCTACGATTTTATCGAGGTTCGAGGTCGATACTGGATATCGTACTCGCTGATCTCGATGGCCCATTTGGCCAGTCGTCCCGATAACTCGGGCTTATGCATGACATTCCTAAGTGGATAAGTTGTCACTACGCATATTGGATGACTCTGGAAATATGGTTTTAATTTCCTAAAAGCACTTAATAAGGATAGAGCTAGCTTCTCTAAGTGCGGGTACCTAGTTTCAGCTTCCCCTAATGTTCTACTA